>OV651822.1:56152593-56181137 GCA_927349885.1 Psylliodes chrysocephalus | reverse complement strand
AAAGTCCGACAGAAGCTTCAACTACGGCTTCTGCTTCGGCCACCTTCGACCAAAAAAAAGTACATTCGGCCGCACATTCGTCTTCGGCCAAAGCCAGCCGAAGAAAATCCTTGCGAAATAGCTTTCTTAAACATCCAGAACACCTCCAAATGTCAACAAATACGAATCACAACAAAACAACCTCTGTTCGAAAGATTGGATAGAACAAATCAATGGATAGCAACTTTCCCATCAAAGAAACCAATCACCCTCCAATATCATGATCAAACAGAAGTCATTGAAGTCCATTCAAATTCCAGTTGGTTGTTCAGTGTTCACAAAACAGAAAAAACCAAAACTGAAGAAAACTTTCAAACTTCAAGTCAACCCATGTTGTTTCTCGAACTGCAATTCCAAAATTCTGAATCGCCAAAATTAAATCTCCATCTTGAATTAAAAGAAATCAACCTAGATGAACTACACCAAACTTGATCAAAATTCGTCGAAAATGAACCAATAACCAAGTTCCAAGGAGTGTGCTACACCCCCAGTTTATGGACAATATTAGGTATCTGTTTTTTTTTTTTTTTTTTGTTATATTAACAGGAGTTTTTGTCTCAACCTATCGTAAGCCAGAAAATCAAAAAGCAGTACCAGTAGACATACCACAGTTCAACTCTCTCGCTAACTCTTTGGAGTTCAATCTTCGAGAGGACGAATGACATTAGTAACAGTGACTTCACGATCCTCCAGATGTTGGTATTATCTGAGTTTCTAGTTTCCAAGAAATCGCTAATAGGACTTTTATCATTTTATCTAGTTTGAATACTTTTTACTATTTTTGTAGATATGATCGTAGTTTGTAGATTTTTGATAATTAAATTTTTTAAAAATCTATTTTTAATTTAAGAGTTTATATTTGGTGTAACCAAATACAAAATATAAATAACAGTCGTTAAACTAAATTATTGTTTTATGCTTAAAATAATAGTAAATATTTTACCTTGGAGACTTTTTTCGGTAAAAATCGTTGAACTGACAAACATGCATCTGATTTATTAGTGTCGCAGTTATATTTAAACACAATTTTCGAACAAACACAATTAAAATTTAAATGTCGTGAACGCACTTTAAGTCGTATTTTGATTAATTTGGAGTTAATAATTTTATATTTGAAGTTTGATGAAACTTTTTTTATAGATTTCAAAAAAATTGTATTCTATCTCAGCAAAACTGACTAGCTCCACTAGTTAGAGTTAGACATATGACGTAAATGTGTAATTTAAAAGTGCGGACACTTTTAGTATCGCCATAGCATCTTTTTTTTATTTTATATCAATATTGAAAAGATTGGTATGCCCCGCCCTACTTTGTGACATCATGCCTTAATTATGTGCGATGCATAAAATAACGCGATTTAAGTAATTTTAAGCAGGTACATTGTTAACCTCTCTTTTTAGCTACAAGCTTTCGCAAAAATCTCCCTCGCGCTCACTCAGAATAGTTCACCACAAAAACGCAATTAGCCAGAGCGCAGAGGGCGTACAAAAAATTAGAGATTAACACGTATAAAAACAATAAAATTATTAAAATTGAATTTATGTTTATATTTTAAAATAACTGGGTGTTCACTGCACACATAAACCAATAGAGAAACCACCCTTGCTGCGACATAAAAGATTTATTGTGCTCCCTTCTGTCGTTAATGCATCGATGAAATAGTCTTGATGGCTATAACTGTATACTAATAATTTATTTATCTACACTTACTCGACCCTTACATGCTGTAAATAACATTTAAAATATCACTGGTATCCAGTATTCCTGTACTGGTGACTTTTTGTCCTAGGGCACTTTCTTTATTGTTTGTGATAGGTACTAGCAATAAATATATCGAGGTTAAATGGTGCTTAATATTTATATTAATTTAATGTTGATACACATTAGTAATCTATATTTACTTGCCTAACAGCCGGTTGCAAGAACGATTGCTAAAATCTCTTGTTAGCTAATGAACCCATAACTTTATTTATTTCCTAAATTATCTACTAAATGGTAAATTTGGCAATGCCCCTTTCCAAATGACAGTATGAAGTAAAGTGTGTCGATATTCGAGATACGTCCCTATCAAAAGTTTTCTGTCTTTGTCGGCCCATTAAAGAGAACACTCGGTAGGTGAAGACAAAAGATATGTTTGTGCAATGAGCTCAAAATTTGTCGCTCGGCGTTAAAACACCTGCAAAGGAAGTCAAAATCGGCAAGAGTCGAGAGCGTCAAGACTAGGCGAACTTTTGACATGAGAATTGTTTACAAAATATGCTTATACCTATTTTAAAGTATGTAAAGAAAACGAATTTTAAGACGATTTAACAATGTGAATAAGGATTTTACGATGGAAAACAAAGGATTATTTATGCTCACTCAGATGAATAATGCCTAAAACGAGTATGAGTAAGGGTATATTAAATTATTCTAGTTAGTGACTAAAGATGTTATAAATATGGCTTACATCCATGAATTCTTTGTTAGTTCATTCTAATTTTTCTGATATACATTTTATTTATATAAATGCGAATTACTTTTTGGACAGTCAGCACCAAACGCCAACTTGCTAAATAATACTGTGTAACCTTAACACTTCACACCACACATATGCACTGTACAAACTGTCTGGCAAAACATAAAATAATAATAGTAAGCACTGTAGTTCTGTAAGTAAGATACAACAAACAAGCCGAGGTTTGCCTGGACCTGGCCGCTGATACTCGTACTCGTTACTCGTCGGCTGTAGAAATATAAGGTAGTCAAAATTTTTCTTTACTAAGTCCCATCAGGATAAAGGTACTCAGGAGTACCTATTACTGAAAACTTTGAGTACTTAAGTACAATTTTGAGGTACTTTGAATACTTAAGTACAATTTTGAGGTACTTTGAATACTTAAGTACAATTTTAAGTATACTTGTACTGCCCAGCTGTGTATAGTGTTTTCTTATTATTAAGATTTTTACAGATTTAAATATTTATTTTATAGTTATAATTAACCCGGGCATTTACCATTGGGCTAGTAGAAGCTCGCCAAATGGCCACTTGAAACACCTCTCGGCGATATTAATAACCTACAGGACTTTGATGATCTGAGAAGATGGATGTCTGTAGTTTGTAGACACCCCTCAGCGTCAACCAGCAGGTTTTTTTTGAGTTAACAACCTGCAGGACTTTAATTAGTTAAGAAGATGGCTGTTTGTAGACCCCCCTCAGCGTCAACCAGCAGGTTTTTGGTGGATTGATAACTTGCAGGACTTTGGTGAGCTATAAAGATGCAGCTGTCTTTAGATATCTCTCAGAGGCAGGTTTTATATACCTCTGGAGAATACAAAATGGGCCTAAGTGCTGTGGAAGTATCCATCTTCCCCAGATTACAGATACAGATAGTTTATATTGGTAATTGAAACTAATGTAGGATGTTGCTATGAAATTAGAATGTCCATTTTGACAAAAAATATCATGAGGTCCTATTTTTAAGATGACAGCAATTTATAAAATTTATTTTATTTGTTAATCAAGAAAACATTGTTCTGTATAATTGATAATAAATTTTTATTATAATATTCAGTGTTTTTTATGTTTTATGGCTCAGATGTTCACATTATGTCTCAGTTTATGATTTTATGTGTTTTGTTCAGGCTTTGTTACTGTTTTCCTGTTATAAAATTTTTTAGATCTCCCAATATTAATTGACGATGTGGATACTCAACATTACAACACAAAAAATATGTGTTTAGAACACCTCACATAATATCGTGTCTTGAAGTAAAATAGGTCATTCTTTTTTTGTTTCTAAATATTCAAATGCTGAAATTTTATTTTAAAACACGTTTGGGCCAGAACGATTTTATTCAGTGAACACTTGAAAAGACGCTTTTCGTAGTCCTATTTAAATATGGGTGAGCAATCTTTATAATGATATATATCATTGGTCATATTGCGAAAATCACACTGTGTTGCCAGATTTACGACGTTTAATAGCTATCGAGGATCGGAATGCATTTTTAGTGGATCATTAGTGTTAATGAGTCTATAAATATTTAACGATATTTAACAATATATTTAATATGCAATCTTTAAAAAAAAAGAAAATCTACGCCTCCGAATGTTTTATTCGTTTAATTATCAAATAAAATGTCATTATTACAAATGATATGTGTGGTACCAATGCCTGTCAACGACATCAATAATGAAGTACCCTTGATTTTATATTGAATTCGAGTATAGCTACACTAAAAAAACAATAATTCTTAAATTGCTTTTCTATGAAAGAGTGTAAACCACCTTTTTTATAAAAATGACATAATGGCGGAAATATGTTTTGAAAAATGTATCTATTTATTAATAACGAGAAGATATGTCACGTATACCGCTAATAATTAACGAGTATATTTTCGTTATTAAACAATAGATACCCCTTTATATAACTTTCCTAAAAAAAGGTTACTTATACCCTTTCATAAACAATTGATTCAGTTATGAAATAAAATTATATTTATCATTAGTTTGCGTAGTATTAAAATATAAAAAGTACCTGTACTAAGAAACACAGTACCGAAATTTTATGCAAACGCAGATAACCCTGTAAAAATCTCATGAAACTCGATAGCGAAACGTACTCGTATTATTTAAATTCAATAATTTGATCTTTTCACGGGCACAAAAAAAGACCAAACCCTTGTACAGTTCAACGTCTCGAACGCTCACTATCATTACCAAGTCTTCTTTATTTTTTTCTTTCCACATGCCTGCCCGCTTATTATGGCCAAAATTTCCGAAAATAAATAAAAAAAAATGCCCGTACCACGAGGATGAATCAAGTTGCGAACAATGTTTTAGTTTTTTTTGGATGAAAAAATTCCCGTGAGTTAGGCTACAATGTGTGGTTGGGCGTGTTACAAAATGAAGTAATCTCTTGATTATATCGTTATGTGTCCATTTCTTTTTTCGTTTTACGTTCCGTTTGAGAGTGAAATAAGAGACTCTAAACCCTATTGAAATTTGGAGATAACAATTTATTACATAGATATGGTTTTCGAGATTATACGAGTGAAACATGTCAAGATTTAATGTAAAGAGTTAATTAAGATTTTTGATTGTTTCGGCCTATACTTGACGAAAATTTATATTATTAAAATGAGAAAAACTAAACATTGTAGATTTTGATACTTTAATTTAAAAAATTAAAAATTAAAAATTACATGACAATTAATTGATTCGAAGTAAAATATTTCAAGAACTGGCATTAACTACCCCATAAGTTACTAAAGGATGGAATTTACATGTCGGTACTACTTTAGCTTGTTATTTTAAAACCATCCATCTACCGGGCGTAAGTCGCTTTATTAGATTTATAAAATAAATTAAAAATGAAAAATCCCTCATAACTATCCAATTATTACCAACATAAATGTTTTGTTAAAATGGCCTAAAATCTTAACTAAATTAAAAAAAGCGTCTACGTTGGAAGTAGTCGGTATTTCCCGCGGTTCGTAAACATCACGGTGGCTTCTTCCGTCCGTTGCTTAGGAAGGGTGTGACGTCACGGAATGAAAAATCCAGCTGACAAACTCCGTATTTAGTTATCCACATCTACAATATGCACATAATGTGTTCTTACACTAAATAATTGTTTACTCCTTTAGACATTTAAAATAATATAATAATTATAACTAATTTTTCCATCTCCACTCTCACTCGTATTACACCTGGAGTTACTGGACTTAAACCAGCGAGAGAACGCACCTTTCTCAATTGACATTTGTCATATCAATGCCGACAGGTGTCATATGTCACTGCTGTCACTTACCTTACTATGCTCCAGGAAGAACTGATTCCTATTTTAGTGAATTTATTCCCCAATAATTTTGATCCCAACTTATTTGACCAACGGATGTGGTTTCAATAAGACGGGGCATCACCACATTTTGTTTAAAATGTACGGACCTATCTTAACGAAGTGTTTTCAAATAGTTGGATTGGAAGAAGGGGCCCAATTGAGTAGCCAGCAAGACCACCCGATTTTACGTCATTAGATTTTGTTTTATGGGGATATCTAAAGAACAAGGTTTATGCCACTAAACCTAACCACATCGCCGAGCTTTAACAAAGAATTATGGACAAAATTAGTCAAGTAATGCCGAAAATATTCTGCTGCGGTTCGTACATTAGCTTTTTTAAAAAATCTAATATTTTATTAATATTTAGTGGTGTTTATATTTATATATATATATACCTTTGTTAGAGTTTTTATGAAATCAATAATTTGATTTTTTGATATACAAGCTACATGGTTAAATCAGGTATTGATTTCCTTCTAATTTCAAATGAATTACTTTTTATTTTGAATTATGAAGAGAAATAATATTGTGTTAAAGGTTTATTTTAAATATTTTAACATTTTGGATTAGAGTACGGCCTCCGAGCTGAATTTGGATAACAATTTGTTTATATACCGAAATATTTTGAAATTTTTGCAAGCCTGGAGCGAGTCGTATTGTTGCTCTTGGCAAACTATTTTTACTTTTTGAACACAAAAATCTGACAAAAATCCACAGCTGATCTGGAACTCAGAAACGCCGATGAACATCATCTCCGTGGGACTCACTCAAGAAAGGAATAAACTCGGCGCCTAGGGTTTTTTGGGTCTCTGAATTCAAATTGCTACCTACTTTCTGTGCCTAAGCACTTGAGGTGGGATTTATATGTATCCAATTGTTGGATGCCGATTAGGCTACAGTGAAGTAGGGCTGAGTCGTAGCAAAAGTTATGTATGTAAGTGGGCGACAGGAGTTTACTCACATCCAACAATCCCAAGTGACGGTCCACTATAAAACTCCAAATAGCCAAACCAAATGCTAAGGCCCTCAAGCGGCTACAAATTGAGTATGCTCCTACTATTATAAACTATTACCTTACCATAGGTCTTATTGACCAACCTGATTATGAAATCGAACAGACAATTAGCAAGTTGGGGTTAAATAACAAGAAAAATTCAATATATAAATACCCAAGTTTTAATAATACAAATTGTTGTGTGTTGACATGGGGGTCAACCTTGTTCACACTTCGAAATAAACAATATTTAACAACTTAATCATTTAGTACATTAACGATTAGATTCCCCAACGATTAAAGATGAATCCAGCATCACTGGGAGTGTTATTCACTATTAAAACGCTATATTAGACTAAAAAATATTTAAATGGGACTAGGGGTAATCTTAAAACTGAGACACATGAGGTGTGTGCTGTATGTATCAAAATAAATAAATAATAGTGATCTATTTACGGTCGCTAGGGGTAAAAACGAGTAAAACTCTGTTACTTATTAAAATCAAATAGTTACCCATAAATAATATACCCCACGAAGAGCTCTTTGTGACGTTTTTGGGTTAATTAAGGTCTACTGTAATTTATACACCCCTAAACCTCGTTTACATTAGGTTTAGATAAAGTTATATACTAATACCACCCCTAAAAATAAAAAGAAGGGTTGGGGTGGCGCTAGGTTGTTCTTCAAACAAGTGTTGCTCAGGCGCCAATTTTGGTAACGCAGTCTACTCTGCGGCCCTGGGGTGCACATAGAGTACACCCTCAGCAGACTCAGTGGAGTCCAGGTACAAAAAAAGAAAATAAATAAAACAACCGTTTTAGTAGTAAGACAAAAAATCTACAACAGTAAAATTAAATGTGATTAGAAAATAAAAAAAAAAATTTCTCTCTCGGTAATTAATGATGGAAATTTATGAACGGCGGTCAACTGTATCACTCTGCACTCATGAAAGGAAAATGACTGTTGCACTTGTAAGAATAACGGTTAATATTCTCCCCGCACTTATTATTTTACCAGGCATAATAGTCCCAAATAACAAATGGCTTTTAACGGAATTTTTCGACCAACACTTTAGGGAACAATGACGGTTTTATCTTTATTTCTTTGGTTTAAAGTTTCTCTTATGTAGACATCTGGTAGTCCATAGCTTCTACAAGGGAGAAATCCTTTCTCCGAGCTGTTAAAAAGACTAGGGGCTAAAACAGCTCTGATTATCGACGGGGGAAACAAGCGAATACCGCTATCGCTACCGAATAAATTAATGGAAATTTTAAGTGACTTCGTCACAAGTTCTATCCAATAATTACAATTAATATGCAAATTACACCCTTCGGTTTCAAAATACTACCCCTTAATAGTCAATCCCATATACTGAAAATTTATACAACGAAAAGAAACATAAATTAGGGTTAATAATTGTCTAGGTAAGCATGCTGACTAAAAATCAAACTATATTTACCCCTTTAACAGCAATAAGGGGAAGACGAAGCACCAAATCAGATCGAACTGCAAATTCGTTAATAGCTTATCCAGAAAAAATTCCATATATATGTGGGCACTGAAATAAAAGACGAATGCCTTACAAAAAGAACTACTACGACGCAATTTAAGTACTGCGCAGAAGGAACTTACCTATATGAGATCCAAAACATGGTTAAACATATCCTCCTAAGAGCTCTTACAACATGTGGTCTACCAAAAATACAACCAAATCACACACTGTTGTAGTTTTAAACAAAGGTTGTTTCGCAATATCCCAATTATGGATGGAAAAGAATTCCACTAAATTTTAAAACCGCCTTTACTATTCCAAGTGCCAAAAATGATACTCAAAAAGAACAAGCGACGTCACTTCCCAAAAACCACCAATACCAACATACCTCAGTGGCAAATATATGTGCCCTCAGCGCCCTCTATTAGGAAATAAATTCTTGACAAGAAGGGCCAAAATAACCAAACAAACCTCTAAAACGAAATAAATAGCCTAGTTAAACTCAAATAGAGGTCCTACCTACCCCAAACTGAACTGAACTAGATAGACATCTTGAATGCAGGGCAGCCACCTACTCGCCCAGAGTGTAGCAGAAAAACGCCTGCATCTATGAAAAAAGACTCGCGAAGAAACGCCTTCGACAGTCAGTTGATAGAAATCAGCCGTCGATCCACCAAATTAGGTAATCACAGTGGTTTAAATGCGTATATACAAGCACCCGTTTAGAAATACTGAGTACGTAACCTGCTGGACAAAACAAGCGCATCGCTATTTTAATGAAAAACCGCTCTAAGTTCAAATCTAAACGTTACAAACTATGGCCCAAGAATTTTCCTGATAAGATCACCAAAAACAACCCGAAAATTATTGTGGGCTCATTTTTTGGGGCACTGAATCCAAATTTCACGTCCAAAACAACCCCCTGAATACCTGGTGCACCGAAACCTGGACGCGGACCTCATCTCCGTGAGTTTTCCTCACACAATCGAAAAAGACGAACCGAAAATCGTTATGGGGTATTTTTAGGGCGCTGAATCCGAATTTTACGTCAAAAACGACCCTCCCAACTCCTGGTGCACCAGAACCTCAGGCTGAAAGTCGTCTCCAAAGGTTTTCCAGACACGATCGCAACAGACTAACCGAAAATCGTCTCATAATTTCATACATTCAGCCTGAGGCCCTCGAAAAAGTTGATCCAGTCCTATAAAATTCTAAATGCCGGATTTGAATAGAGTGAGGAGAATTACGAAATAATCCCCGGCTAGATCTCCGAACTTTGCCGAGCGGTCTTTCATTTTTCTCCCAAGATAAACGTTATGGTGCCCCAGGTGTTAGGATGGTAATTTTAGACGTGAAATTCGAATTCAGCGCCCCAAAAAAAAAACCCTAACGATTTTGGGTTTGTTTTCTTCGATTGTGTGAGGAAAACCCTCGGAGACGACGTTCGGGCCCAGGTTTCGGTGCATTAGGTATTCAGGGGATCGTTATTGATGTGAAATTTGGATTAGGCGCCTCAAAAAACGCCCCCACAATGATTTTCGGGTTGTTTTTGGCGATCTTGTCAGGAAATTTCTCGGGGAGGCGTCCTTGTATGTAAACACAATAGATATTACTGTTTTTCTCTAACTAGATATATTTATAAATTATTATAATAAAACTGGGTTGTTTTTTTTTAAGTAAATTATACTATTACAGTTCATAAAATTTCTAGAGGCTTCCGACGGCTAGACAGAGAAAGCACTACTGACAGGCATCCCGACGGATTTACGCAATGAAAGTACACTCTGCGCATCAAGTATTTCACTATTTCATTCAGACGTAAATGTCAGATGTAAATTTCGCTAAAACATTTCTTTTATTTTCGTTTGTGTTTTTTGCTCATTACAGTTTAATAGAACCTAAGTATGGAGTTTAATATCAAATTAAGAGGCCGCGTGATTAACAGTCAATCTCGCGAAATAATAGCCAATGTTATAGAGTTTATGAGAAGAGAAGGAAACTTTAAGTCACCTTCAATACCATTTAAAAATGTAAATGATCGTGTTGCTGCAGCCACAGGAGTATCTAAAAACACTGTCGTCCGCATTTCTGGAGAGAAAAAAAGAATCGATAACCGTGAGATATCGGAATTTTCATCACCAAGAAAAACCATTAAAAAACCAAAAACAATTAATGATATAGATGAAGCTGCACAAGAATCAAATTTTATTTTTTTATTATTAGATAGCTATTTTTGTTTCTGAGTTGTGTTCATTTACAGGCTCAATTTTTTTCCGTTTCTCCTTTTTGATTTTATATGGGGTTTCAAGTTGTTTTTGACTTATTTCGACGTAAATCACAACAACACACTTTTTTAATAAAGCAAACAAGTGTTAAGAGGTATAGGTACGTGTAAACTACAATTACAAAAAATTGATATGAAACCCATGAAACCACCAACAAAAATGTAAAGCTAGCTTCCGTACTAGAACATGGTGTCATTCGTCGAGATAATTTATCGTTTTGTTTAATAGATCAAGAAATGTAAATATTCCCCTGTTATTTTTTATAAAATTATAAGAGAAATAAATTTTTTTCTAAATAGTATAGTTTATTATTTTGTAGAAAAACAAAATTTCGAAAATTTTAGTAATGTTTCAGAAACAACCGTTATTATTTATTTATTATTTATGGCATAATAATTATTTTCAATTCTACATACTATCTTTAGCTGCTTTTAAAAACGTTCTAAGAAAGTCCAATCAGACCAATTTAATCCCTAAACTATTCCACACTTTTAAAATTTAATTACCTAAAAATATTAAAAACTATTTAAAATAACTTGTTTAGCAGACTGTACAATAGCTATCTTAGTCACACGTAGCGCGTTCTCTGTCTGGGCGTCGAACACCTCTAGAAATTTGATGAACTGTAATACATCAAAAAACTAAAAACTGACAAAATATATTTTTTATTTCCGATATAAATGAACATTGTATGTTTCTTCTAAAGTCCAACAAGCCCATGTTTTCTTCTTTAAAATCATTTGTAACTATGTGATTTACTAAAAAACTTCCTGTAGCAAACCATTTTTTCAATACTGTATGTTCTTTTAGTAAAGCCCTTTGACTTTTCTTGCTTTCGGTTGCATTTATATATATACCTATGAAAATATTATTTTACAAAAATATTATTTTTGCACCCTTACCTCCATAAGAAAGTTGTTTTTAACGACCTGAAAAATAACATGTACCTAAATTAATTTATTTAAAACTTTGGCAATAACTTTACAGATTTAAATTGTGACTTAAAAAAAAACTCAGATTGCAGTTTCGCCAGGTATGGGATATAAGGTAAGAGATTGTGTCCATACAGGACGGGGGCGGCGCGCGTCGCCCTAGGCCGACGAGTCACTCAACCGGGTGCCGGCGTCGCAACGCTTTCGTGTTTCTGTCGTCGGGACGCTGACTCTGTTGCTATCTCGTGGACCGATCTCGCGTGGTATTTGCCGGTAAAAGGGAAATTGCGGTAGTGTACGTTTCGCCGGCTTTGTAGCTTTTATTGAGGAAATAGGTAAGTTTGAATGAATTTATGTTATTATTTGGTTAGATAGTTGTGTAGTTTCGATTGTGACCGAGTATTGAAGTCTTTTGATTACAAATTATTAATTTTGGTAGCAACGCTGATAAATGTTAAATTTGGGTTAATTATCATTTTTATATGTTCTAATAGATAATTACCTAATAATAATTAATTAACTTTAAGATGTAAACAGAGTGTCCATTTGGTACAATTTATTTTATACAGTAGGTAGACACGCAAACAAGGTTTAGACAAAAATTGTATAGGTTTGAAAAATGGATACTTTAATTTTGATATACACACACAGCATTAGAATTTTTATTGGAAAATAAAAAAAATTTCTTTTTACTAATATTTTCTTAACCCAAATATTTTTTTTTTTAATTAAATTAGCGAAAGATGCAGGGTTTTATATATTTATTACATTACGAAAGCAGTAAGTAAAAGTTTTCACAAGTGATGAACAATATTATTTCTACGACCACAAAATAAATTATCGAAACAGTAAATCGGGACATGGGGTTCAGTCAAAATGTAGATGAATCAGGTTAATGTTTATTTGCTTTATTGAATAATTTAAAAAATGTTTCTCTAATAGTGTTTTTGTCGTAATTAAGAACATTTTAATTATATTTATAAAGACTTTAAAAGGTGATAGAGATAATTATTAGGTACAAAAAACATTAGAGTACTTACCATATTATTTTTCAGTCTACTTTTATGAATATTAAAAATAATAAGATATAAGTTTATCTGTGAACATAACCTTTTGTATTATTAATAGTGCGCAATAAATAGCAAAAAGTTTAATGGATTGCCTAAATGTAGTAGTTAAATGTAATTTTAGAAAACCGACTTCAAAATCGTGCAGATAGACAGCCCCTGAGGTATCCCTTTACTAACACAAAAAGAATAATAAAAATCGGACAAGGTGGTAAAGAATTACCGCTAAACATACATCAAGTGTTCCGCTCGGCGAGCAACAAAGCTGTCACTTAATGTTAGTTCGTGGAAAACGTCAACTTCTCGGTTGTATTTCGAAGCTCAAAAACCTACTTTGGATAGTGATCGTAGAAAGAAAAATTTCGTCTGGTCGTCTGCACTTATATGTCAACATAATAACATAATAACTTTAGAAATATATATATATATATCTCTTTATTTTAGTCATATATGGCTAATTAACATGTCATACACAATACATTAAAGCAGTACTAAATTAGACATAACAATAATAATAATATTAAAACAAAACCATTTCAGAGTTTTACCCATCCAACACATAATGCTTAACCTTGCTTTTGAAAGTAAGTATTAATGTTAAGTTTTTTATAGAGTCTGGGAGGCTATTGATTCCTGTAATTCTTTAAAAAATTTATAGTTTTGAGAGATTCTTTTTGCCACAGGAGTTATAACAATTTTTTATCTGTTACGAGTATTGTACTGATGTATCTATTTATCTATTTATCCATCAGATACTCAGGCGAACAGCCTATTTTAATTTTAAATATAAAAATTAATGTTTGATGCCTTATGAAATATGTCACTGGAAGTCACTTTAACTGAGATAACATATCTTTTATTGGGGTCAGCCTAGAGCGGGACAGTATCGTACGCATTGCTCGATTCGGTAGTTTTTGCAATCTACTTTTTTTATTTTGTCCTAATGGGTAGAGTATTGTAGCACAATAAGTAAAGTGGGGCAAAATTAAAGTATTGTATATTATATTTTTTGTCCACTGCGTCAGGTGCTTACTACATGTGTATAGATAATTTATTTTAAAAGATATTGTTTTTATAATATAATTAGCATGAGATTTAAATTTTAATTTTCTATCAATTTTTACACCCAAATATTTAAACTCTTCAACGTGTTGTAATTCATATGTAATTACATAGTTATCTACATGAAACTTATATTCCCTATCATTTCCAATAAATATATATTTAATTTTGTTAACATTAATTTTTTAAAAATTTGCACATGCCCACTTATATAATTTTTCCAAACTTTTATTTACAACTGTCACCGCTTGTTTAATGTTATTTGATGAGTAAAATAGAAGTATGTCAACCGCAAATAAATGCAATAACCATTCGATTTGAAATTCCCCTATGTCATCTACGGGTTGCGAAATTTTGCTCGAAAATTTTGGTTCGAATCATTTTGTTCGAAGGAATTTTGTTCGAAAACATTTTGTTCGAAAGTTATTTTGTTCGAAAGTTATTTTGTTCGAAAGTTATTTTGTTCGAAAGTTATTTATTTCGAAACCATTTTGTTCGAAAACATTTTGTTCGAAAGTTATTTAGTTCGAAAGGTATTTAGTTTGAAAGCTATTTAGTTCGAACACATTTTATTCGAATATCTAATTTAAAAAATATCCTTCCTAGACAAATATAGTTTATTTCGAACATGGCTTTGTAAAGCCGAAAGTGCTCGCTTATTGTTATTAATTATTTATACACAGTAAGGTACGTATAGGTAAAATTTGTAGGAAAATAGGGCTTTTGATATAATTTGCTTAAAAATTCTGTCCTTTGATCTGTTAAATGTTTATTGAAATAAAACTAATCGAAAAAAGATGATATTTTTAATTGAAATTAATTTTTTGGTTTAAAAAAGTTTTAATAGTTCCAGGTCGCACAGGTTATTTAAATAAACATTTAACAGATCAAAAGAATCATTTTTTAAGTACATTATATCAAAAGCCCTACTTTTTAGATTAAATAAATTTCTTTGAAAATATATAATCAATCGAAAACATATTATGTAGTTAGAAGAAATTGTGTTTAAAATAATTATTAGTAATTAGTTCAAAAAACATATTTCATTTGAAAAAGAGACTCCAAACACTAATTTTTCTGGAAAAAATGTTATTTATATTTTTTTGAATTCATATAAGTGTTAGAAAACTGAAGCTAACATTTTTTTAACGTAACTTTTAAGTCATAATGCACTTAAAATATTTTAAACGTTACAATTAACTATACCTACAACAGGAATTAGAGAAGATATGCAATGTTTTTTAAATAAACGAATAACTCTTCGTTTCCTCCGTTGACATCAAATGATTCTACTACATTTTGTAACCTCTGAGTAAGATTCAAATGATTTTTCTTCGTTTTTTTAATTCGTTCTCCTGTGTCTTCCTTTAATATTTTAAGTTCACTTAAAGTCTGTTCCTTACATAAATTATTTAGAAAATTCCAAATCGATGGCTTTGTAGCTATAACCTGAGTCAAAAATCCTCTATGCCAGCCCTCGACATTGTTGTTTGTAATAGATGTATTATTCTTGATACTATAATAACAACTCCACATGCTATGTGGGAATGTAGGTTTTTCTATTGTTCCTATACACACATCTTCAATATAGTTAACTATATTTTGAAATTCCGCGCCCATCATATTATGTTTCATAATAACATTAAAAGCATGTATAAACAAATTTTCGGGAACAAATGCAATGGCTTGCAAAAGTTTAGCCTTAAACGAAAAATCAGTATCGCTATCGTATTTTTTTAATCCACTTTTTTGAATTTGTCTATAAAAGCATTGCCTAAAATGAAAGAAGCAGCCGTAATGCTTCGCAGAAGGGAAAATTAATTTTAGGGAATTCATTACAGCTATCTCGTAATCTGTTATTATTGCCGTTGCTCTTAGATTTCCATTTAATAGTTTCCTTATTTCGGAAAATACTCTAATATAAGTGCTTTCTGCTTTATTGGGCATTAAAATATAAATTAGCGGTACCACTAACTTGTTTACTTGACCATGAATTACATAGAGTTGGTAAAATATGTTAGGCACAGTTTTGAATGTACCATCCATATACCAATACGTTGCATTTGACAATATGCGTAAATTTTCATTGGTAGCAAATATTAGAAACCTTTCCCCTGCATCACTGTCGTTATTTGCACAGTCATACTGTAAAAATTGATCTCCCTTTTGAATTATTGTGTATGTTATTGGTAAGTTTAACTCGTTTCTGACTTTGGAAGGGCTGGGTAATTGTTTTCTCGTCTTCATTCATTTCTGATCGTTCTCTTTAAGCTTGGAGTAGCTGGTATACGAGCGAATACAGAACTACTTGTTAAAGCTATGGCTGCAGATATAATTCCTTTCGGAGTTTCTATATATGACTTGGCTTTAGTGTTTATTTCTCCCAAAACCTCTTTAACATCGGCTGCCTCCAATTTTCCAGGATGACTATATATGTTCTTCTCTTACCTCATTATGTTTACTATCCCGTGTTATCAGTCTTCCTTTGCATCCAGTTTTGAATTCTTCACATTTCCAATAAACTACTGCTCCTTTTTTTTCTATCTTGTATGTAGAAGTAACCATCGATATACATCATTTCATTGCCAAATTTAGTTTTTAAAGATTTTATAACTGCCATTGTTGAAAAAGTATTGTCATTACAAATATGTATATAATTATAACAACAGATGGTTACTACAGTTTTCAATTATACTTTAATAGAATTTTAGAACCTAGAACACTATATTATAGAGTTAAAGAAAAATAGACACGTACATTAGTGTGTATATTTATTTAATAAAACTAAACGAGCACTTTCGGCTTTACAAGGCCATGTTCGAAATTTACTACGTTTGTCTAGGAAGGATATTCTTTCAAATAAATTAGATAATCGAACAAAATGTGTTCGAACTAAAATACCTTTCGAACAAAATATTTTCGAACTAAATAACTTTCAAACAAAATGGTTTCGAACTAAATAACTTTCGAACAAAATAACTTTCGAACAAAATGTTTTCGAACAAAATTCCTTCGAACAAAAAGATTCGAACAAAAATTTTTGAACAAAATTCCGCGACCCGTCATCTACATATATTAGAAACAATAAGGGCCCCAAAACACTCCCTTGAGGTGCACCATATTCATTGACCACTTCATCAGAAATAATGTTTTTTATTTTTACCTTCTGTTTTCTATTTGTGAGGTAATCGATGATCCAATTTAAAACTGTCTCTCTGATTCCTATACTTTCAAGTTTTTTAATTAGTCGAAGTCGATCTATGGTTTCAAAAGCACGATAAAGATCCAAGAATACAGCTATAATAAAATTGTTTTTATCAATATCCCCCCTCCAATCATCCAGTATACACTGTAGTGCAGTCTCACATCCATGCTTGCTACAAAATCCTGATTGAATTTTACTAATTACCTTGTGTTCTTCAATATAATCCATAATCTGTTCATAAAAAACCTTTTCGAGAAATTTATCAATACAGCTTAGCATATTTATAGGACGTAACTGCTGAGCATATTTAGGGTTTGAAACCTTGGGTATTGGTATAATTGTAGAAACTTTAATATCTTGTGGTACTTTACCTATCTCTAATGAGCTATTAATAATATTAATTAAAGGATTAGCAATGCTGTTAAATGTATTTTTTACCAAGTTCAAGCTAATGTCATCTGCACTACTTTTATTTGGCAATGAAAAAATAATTCTCTTAAGAGAATCATAATCAATTAACCAAAAGTTAGAAAAACGTGAAATTAACTTAACTTATTTTTAATATTTATGGAAAATTTGTGCCACTCTGATCAATATTATCTATTATATTCATGCAAAGAATTATTTGGCAACAAAGTTTTTAAAACTTTCCAAATTTTAACAGCATTGCCCTTGTTACGATAAATTTTACTTTCATAATATTTTCTTTTTTCAGTTCTAAGACTCTTACGTTTCTTTTTTGTTTATAGACTTCCCAGTTTACATTACTTCTATTAGTTAAATATTTTTTGAACCAATTATTCCTATCCAACAAAGCATTTTTTATGATATTATTCCACCACTCTTTATAAATTGTAAATATCTTAACCATTTTTTAGGAGCGATTTCATTTAGTATTTGTATAAAATTATTAAAATTATTACAGATAGCCTCGTATTTAATATAACGCCCCCTACTCTGTTTTTAAAACTTGTGTACTAAATCTATCACAATTTGTAATTTACTAGATCAATAAGACTGCCTCCATTATTTGTTGGATGAATATAGTCAGTTACAATATTTTCGAAACCAATATCAATCATAAAATTTTGTTAAAACGTCTATATTAAAATCCCCACTTAAAATTACGTTAGGCTTAGTATCTCATATATTTTCATAGCACCAACGTTCAAAAAAATTTAAAAACTCAACATAACTGCTATTTTGAGATCTATATAAAGAATTATAAAAAGAATTATTGATTATTGTAAGTAATCTGTAGTGAAATTAACCAAAAATTTTTACTTTTGTCACTTTAATTGTATTTAACACATATATGGCAGCTATCACTATCTACCCGATATACTTTATACCCATTGATATTAAGAAATAAAGATACAATTGACGTGCGGTCGTGATTTTTTTGAATAATTGCTTCCAACGTAGAACTCTTATTGATTTTCAGTTTTCGGTTCAACCTAACTACTTTAATATTAATGTTCTTAAAATCTCATAGGGCTTATCTTACGCATTCTTATCATTCCAAAATAGTAAAATCAGAATGATGCTTGGCCATGACTGTCAAACCATAGATATTTTTTTCCATATTGGTGTTGCTCTTAAATATCCAATTATTTAATAATATTTGAACGTCAATTAAAACATTGAAAAATAGGTACATATGCCTATGTTTATAGATATTTATTGTTAACAATATTTAACATAATAATTTAAACCTAATAACACAAGTCAATAATATATCGCAATGTTAGAGCGTTCGCCAAAGACATCTTAAAAATGCTGTTGTGTAAAATACTAAGGTCATAATATACTTGATTATAAAAATTAATTAACAATCACGGTGGCCCAGTGGCTAGAGCACCCACCTTTTGTTTTACAACTCGGGTTCAAATCCTGATAAGGGCGATCTAAACTTTTTTGGAAAAATATCGAAAATGAAAAATGTGACTGTATTACTGTTTTATCATATAACCCTAACAGTTACGCAATTTAATACTATTTTGATATCGGTTTAGGAAAAATATGTATACAGGGTGTTTTCAAAGTTGAGTCATTTATTTTAGCAGCTTGTAGAACTCGTCAAAGAGGTCGATATACCAAAAATCACCTAAATAAAAGTTGCATAATAAGGAAGTTATTGGTTTTTTAAAATTAAAAACATTGTTTCATTTTTACAAAAATTGTTCAAAATTGTCACCATTTGTCCGATTAATGCATAGTCGTGCCCGGCCTACTCACGACTCCTGACAGGCCTCAAAAATTAAATCCGGATATCCGCGAATAACATCACAAGCATTTACAATGCGGTCTTGAAGTTCTTCCACAGTATTTACTTCTCCATCATGATACACCAACTGTTTTGAATAACCCCACAGAAAAAATCACAGGCGTTAGGTCCGGGGAGTGTGCAGGCCAAGAAACGGGTCCATTCCTCCCTATCCATCTATTCGGAAACTGTTTATTCAAATATTCACGAACTCCTCTTCTGAAATACGGTGGAGCTCCGTCATGTAGAAACCGCATATCCTGCCTAACATTCAGTGGAACATCTTCTAATAATTCTGGCAGATGGTGTCGAAGAAAATCTAAATAAATGTCACCGGTTAGCCGAGGTGAAAAAAAGTATGGCCCAATAAGCATGCCATTTACACCAGCCCAAACATTTGATGAAATTCTATGTTGGAAATTAAATCTTCTTACGGCATGCTGATTTTCTACTGCCCAAACATGATTGTTGTGAAAATTGAATATCCCATTTCGTGTAAATGTGGATTCGTCTGTAGCTAAAATTATTTTCTTAAAATCTTCATTTCTGTTCGACTGTTGTAAAAACCACTGGCAGAATTCAACTCTTCTAGGATGATCTTCAGGTTGTAATTCTTGTACCCGTTGATAATGATAAGGATAATATTGTTCCTGTCGTATTGTTTCCCACACTATACTATGGAAAACATCGACTTAAGTTGCTATGGCTCTGGTACTTATTGTTGGGTCATCTTCCACATTTCCAAAATATTTTTCTCACTTTCTACCATTTCAGGTAAAGCAGGTTCTTTCAGCGTGACCCCCTCATTGTTCTTTCAAGTATCCTGTCTCACGAAGTCGAATAACTAAATTTACAAACATCCGTGGATCCGGATGATTTATTAATGGAAACCTTTTCGCGTAAAGGCGACATGCTGCGTCTGAATTTTGTTGGCACTCTCCGTATGTTAGTATTATGTCCACTAGTTCATTGTTTCCATAAATGTGGGCCATTTTTCCATACAAAATATCAAAAAAATTAAAGTGATACGAACTAAACGCTTAATACCAATAACTAATCGAAAATCGTTCTCAAAACCGTAAAACAAAAAAAATAGCCATACCTAGATAAGTAAAATTGACATAGTAAAAAATCAACGATAAGTTTTTACTTGGCGGTGGTCAGGAATATTAAAATATGCTGATAAATAGTTTGTATTTGTTTTAGTTTTAAAATTTTGAAATTCCTTTTTATTTCTTTTAATATGCAACTTTTATTTAGGTGCTTTTTAGTATATCGACTTCTTTTGACGAGTTCTACAATCTGTTAAAATAAATAACTCAACTTTGAAAACACCCTGTATTGGTAGAATCGAAAAAAACTTTTGATAATGGCCCGTGTGGCAAAAGTTGTCATTCGTAAAAGTTTTTTTGGCAATTTTTTTTAAATCAACCCCTTCAGGTGCCCCAACCCCCTCAAAGAAAAATTTTTTTTGGTAAAAAAATCCGATGCGGCCATGTGTAAACTCTTCTTGAATGTTTAAAAAGTGTGTGTTCAAAAATTGGAGGCTCTAGGAACATTTTTGGAGGTGCCCCAAAGACCTAACAGAAAAATATAAAATCCTGTTCCACTCTTACCTAGAATACAAATTAACGAAAAAATAGATTTATTGACGGTAGTACGAGACGTTACATATCTATAAGGTACAACCAAGTCAAAAAATCCGAATAGAAATATTAAAAATAAGTGTAGGAACAATAATATAGGTAAGAAAAATAAAACTAAAAATGCAACAAAACTGAAGCTGCCAAAACGTTTTGAGCTTAAAAGGAACGTGTACCGATATACAAAATATATGTCATTAACAAACATTTAACCTAAAATGCATATTATTATTAAAAGAAACAAAAAGTTTTTAAGATTAAATTCTGACTTACAATTAAATGATTTCATAAGCTTTCTAGACTCGATTCGAGATTTTATGAAACCATCTCGTTTTTCCTCTCCACAAACTTTAAAAGATGTCTCTGTAACTAAATGTACACATCTTTCAGTGGCCTGAGTGTGACAGGGAAACTTGGGCAAATCTAAAAAGGGTGCGTCAGTTTCTTGATCAGATACAAAACCTTCTAGGTCCTCGTTAGAGACGTGCTTTAATATTGGTGGTTCTGACGCATTTGTTTTATACTAATAAATGATTTCTGTATAATCCTCTGCCTGCATGTTTAAAGGAGGTACACGAAACTGTCTGACAGATGTTGAATTTTTCTTTTCTTTTCTAGAAGCAATTAATCTGCGGAATGCTAACTTGCGGATGTGCTCTCTGTTATCTGTCAGCATCGCTAGAAGCAGGTTCTCTGAAAGGCCAAAGAAGGCATTCCTCTGTATTACGACATCAACTATCTCCCTTAAATCAGTCAGCATATATCCCGAATATTCAATCAATCTCTACAAATGTCGTGGACCGTCAGTACACAATAGCTTACATTTGATATTGTACCATAATGGACCATACACTTTCATAATTAATGTAGTTAAGACAAGTGTATCAGATTTTTCGTGGAATGCTCCGATGCGACATATAACCGAAGGATTCTACACGCCGATGTCACCCATCTTGAATGTACGACTGTTCTTGGTTTAATCCTCGCAAGGTCTTCGCATCATTCTCCAGATGATACTGCATGCAACATATACAAATATTGCTGATCAGTACTTAAGATATTTCTAAATCAGGAATGGTGTTATTCCCAATTTTCGTGAATCTGACTAGAGGGAGGGTTTCACAAGCTTGTATTGATTTCCCAATGGTACCAGAGAAAGCTTTCGGACCTTGAGTAGCACCATCAAGTTGAATTAAAAGGTGGCATAAGGGAAGTTCGTTTAGATGTAACATGCAAATGAACCATTGAAGAGGGCGATTTAGAGCAATTTTTAGGAGTCTTATTATTCCTGCGGTTATTCCTGTGTTGACGTTAGTGCCATTACATCCAACTGCTATTAACGATTCAAACGATATTTCTTTTCTATTAAAGAAATCCAATATGTCATCTTTGATGACAGCTGATCCAGACGATACGGCTAAATGGCCGAGGTAAATGGAACCTGAGTCTTTTACCAAGGATATATACTCCTCTGTAATGGTACTATAATAATACTTATTGCCCTTTTTAGTTTGTGTCAGCGATTTATCCTTCCGTCCATCAAAACATAACGCTTTTACTACCTCGATGTTCTTATTTGGCAATTCTTTTCTGTGCTTTTCCCTTTTCCAACGATCTTTATTTCGATCTATTATTTTAGAAGTGTCCTGTTCAATAATGATGCTCAAATCTTGTAACAGAGTGGAAGAAAGTGATGCAGTGCTTCTGTCTGAAACACCGTAACGATTGCACTCCCTAGCAAAAGCTGTAAGATTTAACCACATTTGCAATTTTAAAACGTCTTCAGTTGTGGAAGAACAAGAGGCTGGGAATCAGAGTCAGACAACTTTCCAGGATTATTTATAGTCTCATTTTCAGAGTCTCCTGGCCCAGATGCAGTACCTTTAGACTTTAATTTTGGGCGTTTTTCAAATTGTTCTTTAGGTTCTTGGGATCGTTCCATCTTTCTTTGGTTAATTTTTGCTATTTTCCTGAAGGATGCTACATCAATTGATCCTATGACTATGTTTGTGATAGTTCGCTGATTTATTACAAATTCTTTTTCTTGTGCTGGAATTTTCTTCTCATTGGAACAATGGCAATCGTTGAGGTCTTTACATTTACAACTAGCAATATCAAAGAGAGTTTCCTCCCAGCTAAGTTTTTGATCTTCTTTGTGTAGCTTAAGATTGCTGTCTGCCCTTGTATGGTTTGAGTAGAGTCCTATAGTCAGTATTCAATTTTTTTATTTTCTCAGTAACTTTTTTAAAAGTAATTGTTGGAATTGATTACTTCTTCCAGATGTCCACTATGGTGTTTGCAGTTTCTGTTGCTATTATTGAAGCTGGTGGATCTTCACCTGTCATGACGCCTTTTTTTTCATTCCTGACAAACAAGTAGTGTCGAATTACATCCGTATTCGGGGGAATTCTTAGCTGGGACATCTCAGCAAGGGTTTCAAAGATAGGAAAAAGGGTGGTGTTCCTGATAGGAGTTTTTGTGCTCATTTTACTTTGTTTGGTATCTGAAACAAAAGAAACAATAGTTATTATAACAATTTTAGCTATAGAAATTTAATTACCTTGAATAAAACAAAATAACGAGAAAAGTAACCAAAATATATTTGAAAGTCAGAATAAATGGAAACACATATTTTATTTACTTAAGTGGGGCACCTCCAAAAATGTTCCGAGAGCCTCCAATTTTTGAAAACACTCTTTTTAAATATTCATATACATAGGGCCGTATCGGATTTTTTTCCAAAAAAAAAAATTTTTTTTTGAGGTGATTGGGGCACCTGAAAGAGTTAATTTAAAAAAACTTTTATGAATGGCAACTTTTGCCACCCGGGCCATTATCAAATTCTAAAAAAAGTTTTTTTCGATCCTACCTTGTATAACCTACGTCCCACTCGATGAATAAAATTTCTTCTAACTTAGATTGTTTGTAAATGTGCGGCACGTGCTATTTAATAATTAAAAACTATTATGGTACATTCTGTAAAAAAATTAAGATTTGATTTTTTATATAAAACATTGTGATAAATATACAAATTGTATATAGTTATATAGGTTTTTTTTTATAAAATACACAAATAAGCGTAAAATAGCCGAATTCTATTATAACTTTTAATTCAAAAGTCTTACTTATTACCCCAAACAGTTTTCTAAAGAGTAACATTTCTAATACTTAAGTCTGAATTGAGATAATTGAAAGGGTGCACCTCCACAAAGGAGTTGCTTTATAGTTTAATAATGGGACAAAGCTGGATAAGGGTCTTTAACAGTAATGAGATCTATAATAGAGGGAAGTGGCGAATGTAGGAAGACACAAATTATCAAGCAATGTGATTCTCTTATTATATACTATATTAAATTCAAAATAATTTAATTTTTTAAATACCCAATTTATTTTTAATTGAATAGAATTGATAATTAAAATAATTTTTTCTACATCCACATAGATATCAGCTTATCTGCGCACAGATTACAAGACGAAAAAGAATATATTTCATATCCATTCTAGGTAGTGAAAACACTGCAAAAAATGAAATCCACCAATCACCTTCCATATTTTGATCAACCGACTGCTATTATTTTTAAAATTTTAAATAAGTGACAATTCTGTCAAACTAATTGTCAGTATAATTTTAAGTTATTGAGATTAAACATACATTAAAATGGGTTATTCTTGTGTAGAATCGATAAATAATAGCATTTCTGTTTTTATTTCGTCTATAATTATAGATAATTTGTTAATTTAAATAAAACTTTATGAAGTCAATTTAATTACAAATATTAAAGCAATAAAAAAAATAGGTGGTCCTGTGGTTAGCGTTCTTGCCCTCCACACGGAAGACTGGGGTTCGATTCTCGGATAGGGAAAAATGAAATAAACGTTTCTTTTTTTTTTTTTTTCGTTTTTTATTTTAAAAATTATTAAATGCCATAAATTATTTTATAATTAGTTATTTTCTGTTAATAATCTAATATTTTTTTTATTTGTAAATTTTCGTTAGTGGTCCATACAAAAAATATACTGTATAATTTGAGGGGATTGTTTACATTGCCTACGGCGTCGTGCTCAAATTTCGTCTTCGTGCGATATGGCCATCATATCCACTCTTGTTGAACAAACTACTATTATACCACCTTTTACCAGATGATTAAAGTATAATATAAATCATTAACGTATGTAGTTAACGACTTCTTGTTGTGTTTTCCTTAATATTAATAGCCCACCCCTTTCACGCAAAGTTCGGTTTTCTGGGGTTCATTAGTAAGGGGTTGAAATAAATATATTATTTCAATTTAAATATCATGATCCACAGTCTAACATATTTTGCAGATTATCTGATGAACTTAATCTCAAATCTTCATATAATAGAAATAAAACCTCACAAATGATTTCTTGATATTGTTTGGCAATTACAACTGAGATCAGATATATTTTTACCCCATAAATTTTATATTCGCTATTGTGTTTAGTAATTTCTATTGTGTATCTATTAACGATAACCAAAATTGATTAACATTATTATTTGTGACCATTTTTTTTTTCAGTTAATTTTCAATGTTGAAATTGATAGTGACAGGTTAGGAGAGATCATTGTAAAAACTAGGGCTGTTTCTAATAATATCGCATAATGAGCTAACGAACTTTTTTTGTACTTCTCATAATCATTTTCGCTTGCCTAGGAATTAACTATCATCTTTTTCTATATCGCCGTTAATTTTTTCGCCTCTTATACTTTATCCTTCAGTTATCATCTCTATGTTCTCCACGTATTCTAACCATTTTTTTTAAATGGTTTTCTTTTCTCTTTTTTGTCTTCCCATTTCTCTGTCCTTTTTTATAATGTTATATTTTTACCATAATTATTGATGCTTCGTTAGCATCTCGATTCGAGAAATCATTTCTTATTTTTGCTACCAAAATGCGCAAATTATAAACAAGCACATCCAGCAAGCTATATAGAATACGAAGTCCCAAAAGAGAAAATACCAGTTAATCAAAACTAACCACAATAAAAATTATACCCAAATCAGACGACCTATCATTAATAATGCAAAAAGAATGGAAATTTTAGATAATCAAATGTGGCTAGTAATAACTGTCGTAATCAAACTAAAAACGAATCTTCACCGAACCAAATAATGACTATGCTTAATACAATTCTAGGCAGAATTGCCAGATTAGAGGAAGCTACCTTCCCCAAAACGTCTAGACATCCTTAATGGAGCGTAAAGACTTAATCATTGTAATGAGGAATACCAATTTCCTTGACTATCGGAAAGAGTTACAAGTATTCCCAATAAAACAAAATAAAGATATCTGTCTAATATCAGAAACGCATTAAACAAAACAAAGGTATATACAATTTAAAGGATGTAAAGTCCATACTAACTCGTACATACGAAATAAACAAGCATAATAATTTGTTCTTTTTTTGTTAAATAAAATTGTTAAGTTTTATTGATTTTGTTATTACAAAGGTATGCCTTATTTCCTTGGAGATTAATAAAACAATACACTACTAACAGATGGCGCCCAACTTTTTATTTTCTTAAATATTTTTCTAATTTTATTTCTTTTTTTCATTTATTCAATTAAATCAAATAGGATCGCGGTAATTTGACATCCGTGGTTCATCTGTTACTAGTGACATTGAAAATAATTGGGCAGCAGCTTTTCTCTCTCGAGAGTCAGAGTTACGTATCACTTTGGCGCCCAACGTGGGGCCACTCTTATTGATCTCCGACGAAGCAAGGTATTTTTGTAATAAAAAAGAAACAATTCTTTTTTGCTAGATTTAGTTTCGGTATATTTCCAACGTGTATCGATCTAATTGGAGTTGCCTTGCTGTGGTATCTGTGGTGGTGATTTCGCTTTTCTCTCCGAAGGGTGCTACAAACTCCCACTAGTCTTTAGGGATCGGTAGTGCTGCTAGGGTAAGGATCTAATTATTGTTCAGAAGAGTAGTTTTCCTCTGTTGTAGCGACGTCGCTAGGGTGAAGGACACGGCGCTAGTCGGTGAGGTAGTCTTAAAATTCCGAATCAATTTGGCAGAAACTCACACAACGACAATATAGAAATTTTGAAAAATAACTTGGCCGTGTTCGCCTTTTTAAAGTCTTCAAAACCAAAAAACTTAATTATTCTAGAAGGTATTTTGTATATCTCCCTAATATAAAGTGGAAACCTAAATCAGTTCACGTTTGGTGTCCCTTCCAAATTTTTTAAATCGATAATTAGAATTACTTTATTTTAAAGAATAGAGTTGGGAACAACTAATACAAATTAGGTTATAAAATAACAAAATTTCCTGAAATTGATGTAACAGTAAAATTTACTGTTACATAAACATCCCTTAGATAACGCTAGAGGTGAAACCGCCATAATAATAAAAGAAAATATTAAACATTATGACGGCAATAAAATAGGAACAAAAGAAATACAGGTAACAGCAGTACACATAAAAACGAATAAATACAGTTTCGCAGTCAGAGCAGTATGTATCCCACCACGACATAATTTGAAAAAAGAGAATTACAGATAACACTTACGACAAATGGAAGGTAATTTTAATACCAAAAATATCATCTGAGGCTCGAGATTAACAACCATTAAAGGTAGGGAATTGCATGCAGCTGCAAGTGAAATTGGTTATGACAACAGGAAAGCCAACCTATTGGCCAACCGACAGACTTACTGGACTTTTACATCACTATAAAATACCCATAAGTGATATTAAAGTAGAAGAAAACTTTGACAGACTCAGATCATTCCCGGTGATAATGCTACTAAGCGAAAATATAATCCAAGAAGAAATTATACCTACATTGTGAAATAAAAATACATATTGGGTAAATTTTAAAGCTGAATTAAGTAATAAAATTGAACTAAGTGTACTACTAAAAACAAAATAACAACTAGAGTACGAGCTGGAAAGAAATTTCATTAACATACAGCAATCGTCATGGAAAAATACACCAGAAATTACAAGAAAAAACGTAGGCAATTCATACCCTAGAGAAATAAAAAAATAATATATAAAAAATGGCAAATCACTAGATTCCCCGAAAATAAAGCAGTTCTCAACAGACTAACACAACATATAAAACGAGAAATATTCACTATTAAAAATGAATCAATAGACACGTATCTCAGAAAATTGACGAACGGTAAAAATACTGATTACTCTCGTACCCGGATACGATCTGATTACAGGTGAAATACTAACAGTTGCCAATAAAAGCTATTGTTAAACTCACTGATGTAATCAACGCTGTATTTCGTTTAGAGCATGTACCTAGCATCTGGAAAGTCGCTGAATTTATGATACCCAAACCTGGAAAACCACCAAATGAAGTAAAGATCTATATTTATTTTCTAAAGTCTTTTACTAAAAAGATTAAAACCCATGATAGACAGTAAAAATATATTGCCTGACCACCAATTTGGATTTTGAAACAAGCATTCCACTATTGATAAAGTCCACAGAATAACGAATGACTGAAAAAACACTGGAAAAAAAGAAGATCTGCACCTCACTTTTTCTAGATGTAGCTCAGGCTTTTGGTAAAGTATGGGGTCTTGAATGTAAAATAACTTTTACCTAAGCAATATTGTGACATCTTCAAAGCCTACTTGACTGATAGATACTTCCGAGTAAAACAAGAAGAAAAATATTTTACACTTAAAGAAACTGAAGCAGCGGTACCCCAAAGAAGTGTTCTGGAGCCAGTTCATTA
>OV651822.1:55459561-55480523 GCA_927349885.1 Psylliodes chrysocephalus | reverse complement strand
ACCGTGTGCATGCGAGTTTCTAGATCTTGCCAAGGCGTTTGACACTATGAGTCACAACCAATTGTTGCCTTGGAGGATGTAGGAATACGAGGCATTTCATATAAATTATTACAAAGCTATCTACAGAATCGAACACAAATAGTTAGAATTAATGATGTCTTAAGCGAGAAAAGAATAGTAAGATATGGCATACCTCAAGGTACTGTTCTAGGGCCTATGTTGTTTAATTTATATTTAAATAATTTGTATAGTCTAAATACAGATGGAACTATTGTAAGTTTTGCAGACGACACAGCTATCCTGTATAATGCAGAGAACTGGAACCAACTGAAAGTATTAATGGAAACAGATCTTATAAAAATTGTCGAATGGTTTAATCATAAAAAACTCACAATAAACTTTGATGAAACTTATGTTATATATAACAGTAAAAGGTAACGTTCAGCAGTTTGACATAAATATTACAAATGATATCAAATATCTTGGAGTACAAATTGACTCTCATCTTAACTGGAGTAAACATATAGAAAATATTGCAAAATGTTTGCGTTGCCTTATACCAAAATTTAGATTCCTACGATCAATTTTGGATATACCTCATCTTAAAATAATCTATTTTGCACTTATAGAATCTCGATTACGTTATGGGATCCTTTCATGGAGGGGTGTTCTACCAACTTACTTACAAAAAATTGAAGTCTTGCAAAAGAAAAAATTAAAAATAATTTATAATAAAATAAATACTTACCCATCAGATCTTCTTTTCGTCGAAAGTTACGTTATGAGTATTAGGAGGCTTTATATGTACTCAGTGATTATATATACTCACAAACACAAATACTTGCTCAAAAGTATAGAACATAAGTATGACACAAGAACTAAGCAAAAACACAACGTTCAAACAAAAATGACTAAGGAAGCAATAGGACAACGGTGTTTGAATTACATAATGGATAGGATATTTAATTTTTTATCGGATATATACAAAACGTACTTATGAACTGTGAATTCAATGAACATGGTAAAAGGCATTTTTAAAAAATATATTATGAACTTGGATGACAGTTGTTTATTAGAATTATTACTAGGTGTTTAAATAATATTTATATTTTTAATTTACTTTATTTTTTACTTTTCTGTATTGGTTAATTTGTGTAAGAGATAGGAAATCAAAAAAAGAAAGATATACTTATATTGCCCATGCTTAATGAGAAGATAAGTCTTGTTTGTTCTTTATTTCAAACCAATAATTACACCTATATTTTATTTTTTATTTGATAATTGTACAATTTTTAAAATTTTAAATGAAATGAATAAACATTATTATATTATTATTATTCTATAACTGACTGCGTTGTTCCTCTACCAATATTTATATACAAATTTAAAATTATAGTGAAGGTTCCAGAATGCTCTTCCGGCAAACTAAAATATCTCATTATATTTGGAATATACTAGAAACATTATCCCGTTCTTTCTCGAATAGTATTTAAGGGGTTTAATTACGTATGATAATCGGACAAGTTGAGCCTCAAAGGCCAAATAAGTCAGAGAGAGACTTGGAGGATTAGAGCATGACTGAATAATGAAATGGCTCACATTACACTACCCAAAAAATGTTGCACAAAATGGCTTCTAATTCAATTTCCTTAATATTCCTGCCCTACGTGTATTTTGGATTCGAAACTTAAAATTCATATCACCGAGAATTAACTTTTAATGACCCTCATCATTTTTGCATTGGACTCTTCAAATATACGAGCTAGTTTTCTTAGTAAGGATGTAGTTTATTTAAAAAAATATAAATTCTACGTTATTACAATTAATGTTTTCGATCATAATTATAAGGTTTAAAGTAATTTGTAGATTCTCACGAATCGAGACTTGAATATTAAATTGACTTTCAACGTAGTTGTTAACTCGATGTTAATAGTAATGTACATCACACGTGCAATTACTTTTTTATTTAGAATGTACTGAAAAACTTAACATGCTATCATAAAATGCAGCTGTGGAATCGAATTGAAAATTTATTTTTTAGGAAACCAGGAATGAGTACTTTTTTCACCCATAGTTATTATCGGTAACGAAGTAGGTGCAAATTTATATTATTATTTATTCTATGAATAAAAACTAAATTCATTCAGATATGATGGTCGATGAAATACCGGGTGTATCGCTGCGCGCGGAGTATGATTGTATGGACTATATAGAAACGATTTGGCAGATAATGTCACATACTTTTTTCTCTTCCTATAGGAAGAATGGTCGCACTGCGCAGCTTTCTGAGTGCCTTTTAAAAGAAGATAGAAACTCCGCCATTTTGAACGCCTATTACGTGTTGCCTACATCTTGGCGCAATAATTTTAGTGGTTATGTTATAATATTTACCCAAAATCAGTCCCCAAAGATATTATTTACGAACCTTCATTTCACAAAACCATTAAAAAATAATGAATATCTAGAAAACCTTGCTTTACTTGGTGATTTTATGTTAAATCTTTTCATTTATAGGTAACAGTAACTACTTTAATTATGTTCCTATTGTTGTATTCTAAATGCTTTTTATTTTTCAGTTCTCCTATGAATTTCGAGCACTTAACTTGAACAGTGTTTACAAACCATTAATCAAATTGTTTAGAAATTATTTTTAGCTAAACTCTATTATGTCGGTACTAAGCATTTTGAGGAAAATGCTTATAGCTCTTATGTAAAAAAGTATTTGATCAGTCATGAAACAATTCTTTGTAGAATGCAAATACCAAGAAAATTGAAGCATTTACTTCAATAGATAGGAGCAGTATTAAAATAAAACGAAATATAAATTAACATGTAAGTAATATTGTTTACTTTTTGGAACATTTATATTATATTAATTGTTTTTATTTATTTCAGGTTAAATACCTCTGGCTCATCTACACACCTGAAAGTAGAGGTAACCCACAGCCTCACTAAGAAAATAGCTTCCAATGTTAAATAGTTTATATGGAACAGTTAGAAAATGACCTGTAATATTAATTTTTTTATTTGGAACAGTAAACTGTGTAACAATTTCGGATAAATGAAAATTTCTGATAAGCAAAAGTACCACTGATCCAGGTACATTGATTTTGTACGTTAGACATACACAGGAATCATAAAAGTAACAAAAACGTCTTTTAGAGACACCATATGTCGACATCCTTTTTACAATATTAAGTCGACGGACTAAGAAAAGCATAGCTAGACCATCGATTGCTGTAAAAGCAGAAGAGTTTTGAAATTGTACACTGGCAATCATGGGCGTCGTTTGGGGAGGCAAGATGGGGCAGTTGCCCCTCCCTGGCTTGTATAACTTAATCAACAACGTGCAAGATATGCATTACTGATATTTTTTGAGGTAGGTACTATAGGTTCTTTAAACTTGTTACATCCCAAAAATATAAAAACAGATCAGCAAATAAAAATAGTGGTCAAATTTGGAATCGACAATTTTGAAGTTGAATACCAAACGTGGATAGCTAACTGACTACGAAAGAACTTCCTGCACACAATGAGCTCTCCGTGAACATGGCTTCGATCTACAAAAATGAAAATAGGCGACTGGGCTACATGCATGATGAGTGTACAGAAAACAAAAAAGAAATTATGTCTTTTGTTTTTGAAATTTTTGGTAGAGAAAGAATAAATTTCAATTTTGCGTTTTCCTTAAGTTTCTGTTTGGGTTCGTCGACGTGTTTGAATGATTTTTTTATCTTTTCGTGTTTCTATGAATATTTTATTTTTTATGTATGGCTGTGTCTTATTGTTCCTCTTCTTCTTTTATATCACACCTTCTATTTGTTTTTTTAAAAATATGAGTCTTAAGTTTCTTTTTTTATTTTAGTTTAGTTTCGGTCTTTTTTGTTAGGTTTTTTCTTTATTAGAGAGAATTTTGTTATTTTGTATTGTTCCTTTATTTTTCATTTTCTTTGTTTTCCAAAAAATTTTTTTCAAAATGGTTTCTATGGAATTGTGTAACGACGCCTATGGTGGCAATCTAATCTTAATGCAATTAACAAACTTGTGTAGTCTTTGAAAACAAAAATATTGGTGGAGATGGTGGCAGTAATACCCATAGGGGTATTTTCTTGAATAGAAGATATTCGGCAATTTCTTACTCTGTAACAACTGAAAGAAGACTCATTTGTAGATGAAAAATACATTTGTTTTAGTGTAAAAAATTTAACAACTACATGTAACTAATTAAAAAAAAAATAAACAAATTCAACGTGTCTGTCTCAGATAAATTATAAGATAAAAACACAAACCAACTATTTTTCCTGCAAGAGTATATTCCTCTGGTAATATATCATATTTCTTTGTTTTTATTTTATAGTTTCGTACCATATTTACAGCTGAAAAAATGCAAAATATAATATTAGATTTTTATTACATTACAAAAATATAATGTTTGTTCATGGGCATGTGACTGGCGAAAAATATCATAATATTATGGTAAAATCATATGCACAGCTTTAGAAATAATTTAAAACAATTCACCTCTATTTCAAGATGCACCCGTAATTATAACTTTACTTCAAAGTAGTTTCTATTATATTATTTATAATAAATAATCGTTTCTTCTACATTTGTTGCCTTCATTTAAACTCTAAAATACCAAGATGTAGGCTATCAGTTTAACATTTCAGAAAAATGTGTTGCATAACCTAGTAGTAATTGCATCAAAATGGCCGCGCCCTATGTTGGGCGTGTCGGACGTCTCTCTCGCACCGTAAAGTAATCAAAGTATGTGGGACTTAGATAATGTAGACTATTATAATATGTATCTAAACATGACGTGACTACAGTTTATTGCTAAAGAATCATTTAGCTCACTTGGACCAGTTGAATGTTCCAAAATGTTGGGTTCTAATTAACAGTGCTATTCCTAAAGTGGCGCTAAGAAACAGTAACAAAGCCTACACAGAACACGAGGCTAATAATCTTAGCAATTGATGCCGATGACACCAAAAAAAAAATATCCACCCCAGGGATACAAATTCAGGATGCGCTGAAGACTGCTATTTGAATATAGGCGGTTGTCATATATTGTATTGGTTATGATTTGATTCTGTATGCGCCAGGGATACAAATCCGAGTTGCGCAGTGTACAAACTGGAACATTGAGATCAAAAGTGCCGACGCAGAGTGAGCGAACTGATTCTTTAGCTATAAACTGTGACGTGACATTAGTAAAATTATTAACAATAAACAATTAGAAAAGAAAATCAAAGTATGTGACAATAGAGGACTTCTATACAAGGGAAGTGCAACGAACTTGACAAAATAAAATTGACACTAATGACATAAGAAATCGGGTCACATAAAGAGGCTGTTTTTTAGTTTGCTTTTTGGTTTTTCCTATCTACTTTCATGCTATTTGCATACCTTGTTGTACCCGTAACGTGAAAAGGACTTCTTATTTTAGGGTATTTTACATTTAAAGGTTGAAACATTTTGTAATTGTCAACTGTCAATTATGTTGATGATAGAACACAGGCGTAACCATAGATGGGCACAACGTAACTAGTATTGTATGTTGGTTGTATATTGTATAGAACTTGTATTCGTTGCAGCAGCATTTTGCAATCGACATAAATAAGTAAAACAAAATGACAAAAAATGTTTCAAGAAAGCAGGGGAAACACAAATAGACTATTAACAACAAAAAATAAAATGCAATGCTACGCTTATGTTTTGACATTATCGACAGCTAATATTGACAAATGTTTTCAACCTTTGAATGTAAAATACCCTAAAATAAAAAGTCTTTTTTACGTTACGGGTACAACATGGTATCTAAACGGCATAAAAGTAGATAAGAAAAACCAAAAATTTAACAAAAAAACAGCCTCTTTATGTGACCCGATTTCTTATGTCACTAGTGTCAAAAAAAATTGTCAAGTTGGTTGCATTTCCCTTGTATAGAAGTCCTCTATTAGGCATTCGAACGACCTGTCAAACAATAGCTCCCAGTGGGATGGTCTGGTATATATGAGGGGGTAGCGACATAGGCTTGTATCTTGGACGCTTTTTTTTGTTTGAAATAGTACTCGCCAAGCCTGCCAATTTATGAGAAAATGTATAAGCGTTTTTTTAAATAATATTTTTATTGTGTCGCAACCCTTAGATATACCAAATCTTCCCACTGGCAGTTCATTTGTTTTAAACTTAGATAATATATGTACAGATAGGCTACCCCTGCATAAATCTATACAATGTTGATGTCGCTCTAATAAAATCATTGTTTCTTTTTCTAATGCAGGCTTTCTCGCTCATATAAGAATCTTCAGTAGTAGCGTACGTAAACGGATTGCATTAGGTTATTTTAAATGTGAAAATAGCGACTGCAAATAGAATAAAAAAGTACAAAATAATGTTTAAAAGATAGGTACGTTTTTATTGAACTGAAAACAAAATATGACATCATTGTCATGTCAAAAAATATAATAAATATTTTACTGCTTCTAAAACATTTAGAATTACAGCAAGAATTTGAAATTCTATAAAATATCTATACCTACTGAAAACCTATACAATAGTAGAACTGAAGAAATACATAATAAAGCATTTAATTTAATTATGGCAAAATATTCCTAATAAGAATATAACAAACCAATATATATTTACCTATGTAGCATAAGTAGAAGTATTTCAGGATATTAAAAAAATATATAGGAATTTAATTTACTTTTCTAATGACTTCGTTTAAAATATAAATTATCTAGTTACTTTATTTAAATTAGGTAACTAAATATTCTTATATTACCGATGATAGTGTATATTTTAGACCGTATACAAATATACAATATGCGTCCAAAAACTAGTAATTTTTTTGATATTGCACATACTTTTTCACTCATCTTAATTGTGTCTGTAATGTTTTATTTATTTTTCGTAAGTTTGAAGCAGTACTGTTCATAACAAAAAAGTTTTCGTAATGACCGATTTTCTAAAAACTTTAATGTAAAGTTACCAAAATATCTAGGTTTTCTGAAAAAGGTATTCATATACAATTTAATGTATCAGCTTAGATCAAATCCAATGTTTGATTTACTTCTTAATTAATGGTGACTCAAATTTTGTTGATGAGAATTTCAGAGTCATACCTTGAATTTAATATTGAAGTGTATGAAGTACTTTTGCATATTTTATTTTTCTTTTTTCTCCTAAAACGACGCCCATGTTCTTCGGTTGGAAATAATATTAACATTAACGAGTGAAGCGTAACCTCACTTCTTCTTTTATATTTAAAATCACATACAACACAAGTCTTTTCCTAGTATAAAATAAACCCTACAAACCAAAGTCACTTTTAACACCACCATACTTGAACGAATTTAAGTAAAAACTTAAAAAAATTGTCTAAAAATAACTGTATAAATAAATATAGAGATAGAGATATTAATCTATTTCTCTCTAATTAGAATCTTTCATGCGATATTATCAAGGCGACAAAAACATTGTTTACTGTCCTCTCTGTACTACTTTGAGGTTTGGAATGCCTAATATAAAACTAAGGCCAAAGAATACCTACCCAAGAAGCGAAACTGAATGAGTTTTCGTATGTACCAAAGCAAGGGAACTTAATACACTGGGAAACGTATGAAAATTAATCAATTTTTGTCGTTTGGTTCATTAAAATTAAACACATACTAAAGTAACAATGGGTGCTAAGATTGAACGTTTACGTTATCCGTACATGTTAGGCCGAGTTTTAACAGTAAAAAGGCAAGTCCGTACGATGGAAAACTTTTTCCAACACATTACTGTTATTTTCCGCCTGTTATGTTCTAATTTAACAGGTTTCTATCATACGAACTTGCCTCATTACTTTTAAAATTCGGCCTAACAGGTACGTTACGGATAACGTAAACGTTCAATCATAAGACCCAATGACAGATAACACATTCTTACTATGTTCTATGTCAAATAGATTATTTTAATAACGAAATAATTCAGTAGGTACAATAAACAATACCGAAAGAAAATGACTTGGTCATTCTGCAAATAGGGAATTTTGAGAAAAATTATGGAACAGTGGTGCAAGTACCATTCACTGTCTATCAATCCCAAGAAGACAGAAATAATCCTTTTCACAAAGAAAAGGACAAAAATGAAATTAAAACCTACCTTGGTAGGATTCCCCACTCGACCATTCACTGTTGGGTTCTAATTAACAGTGCTGTTCCTAAAGTTCCTAAAGTGGCGCTGGGAAACAGTAACAAAGCCTACACAGAACACGAGGCTAATGGCCGTAGTAGTCGACGCCGATGACACCAATTAAAAAAAAAAAAAAAAAAAAAAAAAAAAAAAAAAAAAAAAAAAAAAACCTACAGAGCTCCAAAACACGAAACACAACTTTGTAACAGAGATGAAGGTACCTAGGTAGCACCTTTGACAACAAGTTAACTCACACTTCAAAAGAGCATACATTACTTATAAACAATTCTACCGAACCGTAGGGCGCACCTGGGGTTTCTCCCCCAAGAGTCGTGACATGGACTTACATGGCCATGACTTATGCTAATATACGGTGCAGGTGTCTGGGTACCGAAAATCCAAAAATTGACAGCTATCCGCAAAATAGAACAAATTCAAATAACAGCATGTTTCATCACAACAGGAGCCATAAAAACACTAGAGCCATAAAAGTCATTCTTAGTCTCACTCCCTTGATATTTACATCAAGGAGGTTGCTCTGACGACAATGACACGCCTCCGCACGGTTGGAATAGAACCTGATGTAGGATCTGGTGAGGCGAGGCGAGACGTGGCTTTTGGCAGGAGACGCTCAATACGCTCCCACTGCTTCAAGCGAACATGAACTACATCTCACCGAGATGTATCTTCCATAAGCCGTATGAAGTTATAACAAAACAAATAGAAGATGAGGAAGTGGCAGGTACGATTCATAAAAACACCGACGGTTCTACAACAAATCAATGCTCAAGATGTGGAATATACTCCAATTCCTTAAACCTCAACATAAAATGGGCTGTGAGCAATAGTGCCAATGTAGTTCACGGAGATCACGGAGGTTCTCATAGCAGCAAAAGAAATAATTAGAAACAATATCACTGGTAGGAACATGTTCATCTATACAGATAGCAGATAAACACTACTTACCCTGAACAGGCTACGAATTTACTCAGGGTTAGTACTAGAATGCCACGAAGCTTTGGCAAGAGTATCCATTCAACAATTTGGTCACCTTAAGATGGATGGATCAAAGGTTACGCCACATCTAAAGGTAGCCTTATTTCTGATTCATTATCCAAAAAGGCGGCCAACCAAATACTTTTTGGACCTGGCCCTTCTATTAAACTGACAACATCGGTAGTGATAGACCTAATTAAACAATATTCTCTTGTGAAATTAAAGGAAAGATGGGATGAAATAAGAAACTGCTAAGTTTCCAGGGAGCTTTTAAGTTATCCTGACAACACTACAACAAACAAATACTTGACTACGACTAAACAGAATATGCGTCTGATTACAGGCATTCTGACTGGTCATTGCCAAGTACGGAAGCATCTCGATATCATGGGGCTGTCAGAGTTCGCACCCATCAGGGGGTGCGAACAAAAAGATAAGACCATTGAACATATCCTCTACGATTGCCAGTCGCTCTTATTTATTAGAAGATTTGTTTTCGGCGTGTATTGGCTATCGCATTGGCCGATATAAGAGAAGCACCTCTTGGTAACGTTATCAACTACTTTAAATATGTATGCTGGCTCACGAGCTAGGAGGTGCCTATCATTTTAGGTGGATACACAATGGACCTAGTGAGGCCTAAGTGCCGTGGGGTAAGGGGTAACCCACCCTCTACACGTTACATATCCAGAAGTAGTGTAGATATTTGTAAATGCATCTCGATTGTATCCTGATAGCAGTGACTTGGTTCCTCGAAGTGAGGTTTTCATATATTTTAAATATTGTTTTGTATTATTGTTTATTTACTGTTTTAATTCGAATAGTTTAAAAAACAAAAAAATTACATATTTAAATAAAAGGCTAAGAAATTAAACGATGAATAATACCTAAGCGTCAATTATCATTATAGGTAATACTTATTTAGAAATTAAAAAAAAAAACATTGACAGCCAGATGCATAAACGTTCAATAAAATTTACGAATAACGCAATGTATTTTTTTTTCATGTAATACAAATTTTTAATTCCTACTTAGTTAAATACAACTACTTAATTATACTGCAATTTTCACGAAACGCTAATAATAATATACCAAACGTTGCTCTTCATAAATGACAGCTACATTTGACGTTAAACCATCTCTAAAACACTGAGAAAACTTGGCAGTTTTTTGTCCACAAATCGCCCATTTAGTTTCGCTTCGAGGGTAGGTATTCTTTGCTAAGGCTTGATACACATGGGTGACAAAACTTGTGTTTAACGGTAGGCATCGAACATAGCCGCCCATTTGAAAGCTGCGCTTTTAAAAAATCTGTTGTATGTCGACAGTATACAAACTTTAACCAGCGAGCGTTTGTAAATTTGTTCATTGGCTAGTTGAACTGACACCACACGTGTTATGCCATATCTACCTGGGTGAAGTTGGGTTATTCCCGCTATAAGCCATCTTAATGGAGGTATGTTATCCTCTTTAAGAACTACTAGGCTTCCTACATGTGGCTGTTTATCTCCTTGAGATCTCCATTTTCCTCGGACGTTCAGCTCGGTGAGATATTATTTGGACCAAGGTGTCAAAAAGTGCTGACTTAACAGGATTGGTTGCTCATAATGCTTGAGCCGGTTGACTGGCACCTCTATAATATTTTCTTGTGGCAATATTTTCAATGATTCGACCACCAGGAAATTAGTTAATAATATAATTTCGTAATTTTTTAATTCAGGTAAGTTTTTAGTTGGTAAAATATGTGTAGTGCCTTTAAAAATATTTGGAAATGCATCAATTAGGTAGGTAGGCCGATTCCACAATATAACAGACGGTCTAAGAACCTCTGTAGTTAGACCTCTTGTCAGATCTAATGCATTTTTAAATGAAACACATTCAGTGGGGTTGATCAACACATTGTGACATTTTGTAAAGTTAATAAACATATTAAGTACGGCCATGGTCCAAATTTATATTTGAGAGAAATCATATGTATATAGGACAAACATTACATAAAGAATTATATCACAATCTATTCTTATTAAAATAATATTCTTCTATAATCATAAATACCAGAAATATACTTTAAAGTAGAAAAATGTCCCCCTATAAAGTGACCTTCCCCTCCAAAATGTTGCGACTATGCCCAAAATTGAATTAGTTTACCGCAGGATGGATTAAAGCTTAAGTTTAAGATTTGTTGTTTGACTACCGATCCACCCACTCTACACAAAATAGAATTTTTTTCGCGAATTTCTTAAGTGGTATTATCTGACAAAAGCTATTTATGCTTAACTGTTATATACAAAAATAAACGCCAACTTTTATATGAACATTAATTAAAAACCAATAAATTAAAATATTTTTAATTCCTAGATTTCTAAAATTTCTAAAATCAACCACAGAAAGTTGGTTAATAGGTTTGTGACAGTTTACCTATTAGGAGTACTCTTATCTTAAAGCCTTTAACTATATATTCCTTCCGAATAAAATATATCTTGTGATAAGCAATTGTGTAATAAATTGGTATTTACATTTTAATGTAAGTTACTTTTAAATATTCGGTAGTTCAAAAAAAAAATAAATAAACAACGTATAAGATGATGGATTTTCTATATACCCTATAAATCTTTGACATAAACAATAAACTTTTCCTTTATTTTTTTAAACGTAGATCAGCAGATCACATTATGATATCGTTTTATTTGCATGGATAACATTCTATAAATTCACTCCCTTAGATCATAAAACGATTCAATGTCTATCCCAAATTTGATGGTTATAGCGGTCCATCGACGTAAAAATTTTGCCCAATCCTATTTCGGTCTGTTTCCTTCTAATTTTTTTAGTTTTTAAAGTAGTAAACAAGCCAATTAAAAACCTCATTATTGTTAAAAGAATAATTAGGTTCCTTTATATTTTATAAAAAACTGTACACTTGCTTTAGACAAACCTTTACATTATTTATCTTTGCATTCTGGTGTGTTTTTGTCTTCTTTATAAGGAAGCTTCCTTACTCCAATTTATAAATATAGTACCGTAAAGTGACATAACATTGAACGGTTTTCAACTTTTGTTGTAATGTACAAACCTATAAAATAGATATTTATATCCGTGTCGAACAACCAAAATTATTAATTAGAAAAGAATAAGATTAACAACTTTTTATTGTCACTGTCATCATTTTTTTATTGTCATATTTTTTTTCATGTACAGGGTATAATAACTATACACAATATAAACATTAACAAGTAAATACAAAAATAGAAGTCAATATGTAACAACTTTACACTGCAATATGGCATTACTTGGAAGCGACCAAAATCAAACAAAAGTGCCAATATTGGGGCTGTACGTAATAATATAAAGGCGTGTAATAATATTTTTGGTTTCATTAACACAGCCCTTTTTTTTTCATGTGGTTATACAATGTTACGACCTTTATGGTAATGTTACAGTCCCGCAGTATAAGAAAGACCTTTAATAATGTTTTTAAAAAAATTCTAAGGCTATAAAAATCATAAAAATCAAGTTAAGAATAAAAAACTACAACATTTAAACTTATTTATTTATTCTTTCTCCAATAAACAAAAACAGTAAAAAAATGTTATTATATAACCAACTGTAACTAAAAAAACTAAAACTCTGACGAAAATTAAACATAAATCTCTTTTTTTCTAATCAGTTAGTAGGATTATATCTAGCTAATATTGCATATTATCATATATAAATATAATATTGCAAATAAAATAAACCCATATTCTTTGGTGTAAAACAGAACACATTAAAGAAACACTTATAAGCTAGCTAATTTTTACTTGTCTATTTTTCACTCTATTTCAAAGGATTGAAAAGGAGTCCTTCAAAAATTTTCCACCGTTTTCTATCTGAAGGATTTTTTAGTTTTATAACTATCTGGCCTGTTTCTATAATTGATTGATCCACTTACGTTTGGCCAATAAAATAAATTCAAATTTTTATTTCTTAAAAATAAAACTTCAACCTCCGAATCATTTAAAATGACCTTTCGCACATACTATTTCTTAGTATTACATTTTGAGGAAGTCTTAAAACTGACAAGTAAGTAATCGTCTACCTAAACAGAATCGTTATTTATTTTTTCATTATTATTTTTACATTCCACTGTGTCAATTGGTATTTCGTTGTTCTTGTTATGGTGTGTCGACTTCACGTTTTGGAGTTGGGTTTGTTTCTCTTTATTTGAATTAAACTCCGAAATCAAATGCACTTGTGGCTCCTCGTCATCACTCATCTATTAGTTTATTACAATAAGTCTTCCTATTTCCATCTTCTGATAAAGAGTCCATGTAGGGTATGTCTGCATCTGAAAACAATTTATCGTACTACACCGGAAACCATGTCTGATGCGGTACTACGAGTAGTATTCCCATTCTCAGTGTTTTCTTGTGGCAGACGATTTATGACTTCTTTCGGATTAAAAGGACTAATACCGAATATTTTGAAGCATGAAATTAGATTTTGCGAGAAATTGTCAGGTGCGATGACATCAGTTAATTTTTTTAATAAACGTAGAAACTGATCTTTCTGAATAGTTTGGGAGGTTCTTTTTATTTTCCTGTAGCAGACACGCATATAAATATCACACAACGTTTGGTAGTAACAAGTATTAGAAATTAAAAATTTAAAAAAACCTACTTCAAAAACGTGCAGATGCCACATCTTAATAAAATTTATATGAAACCACCCCTGAGGTACCCCCTTACTAACAAAAAAAGAATCATATAAATTGGACAAGGTGGTAAAGCATTATCGCTGAACATAAATAAAAAAAAAATATATCGCGACGAATTGAGAACCTCCTCCTTTTTTGAAGTCGGTTAATAATCAAGAAAGACCACGGCATAAGAGCCCAGAAACAAACAATAACATATATGAGCCGTTTATTTTGAAAGTGGTCTAAGTCCATTTATACTTAAATTGAGATATCTAAGGGTTTGTGTAAATTTTGTTCAACTGCATTAATTAAACTTACTGATTATTCAACTAATGCAATTGTCCAAAAACTGAGGTTAACTTGTAAATACTAATTAATTAAAATTACCTTTATCACTGCCTTCGAAAATTATCTATAATGAATATCTTAATTTAAGTATACATGGACTTAGGCCACTTCCTAACTGAAGTATTGAAATTTCTCTATCAGTGTCTTCCAGATTGAGAGATCATAGTTACCTACCAGTTCCATTTACAGCTATTCAGATATATCGGAAAGGTGCCCCATTGTACAAGTAAGATTAGTTTTAATTTACCAACCATCCGCAGGTGGCACTTATTGAACTGTTGAAGCAAATCAACTGGGAAAATAATTGATATTATGTGCAAAATTTATAAAAAAATATACAAATGCGATAATCATAGTTAAATTACACTTCTCACTATCATTGAGTAATCGGTACATTGTAGCTTCGATTCATTTAATATACTTGACATTGTCCGAAAACTACAGATACTTTTGTTTAGTTAAAATATAAACCTGGCAGAACTCCTTTTAGAATAAGTTTGTTTAACTATTATCGATTACTTGGCCAGATCATTTATGTAAAATTAAAGAACCTACACTACTAACTTTCCCTGTTTCCAACCTAAGAGCAAATAAGACGAAATAGGCTAACCATTGAATATAAATGTAACTGTCTTGTAGCTTTTCACTGTGGATTCTCTTAGAACTCTGCCAGAAATTAAATTAAAACCATCTGTCTTCTTCGGATTTAAATCGATTTTACTATAGTTAGAACCACACTCGCTTTCAACTTAGGCATTGATTTGGAATGAATACAATCGAAAAATGGCAAACAAAAAGATCAGACCTATCTTCATTATTTTTTGTCCATTCATTGTAGGTTTTTCGAATTGGATAACTAATTTGAGTGGGTTGTTTTTTGTTGTTTTTTTTTATTTGTTACCTTAAATGCTTATTGACCTTATTTTTTGTTTGGTCAGAAAAGCTTTGAGGTATTTTTATAGTACTCTGAGAACGGTTTTAGATTTTTAAAGTTCATTATATTCTGGTGTAGCTTTCCATGTGACTGAAGCATGTACCCATAGAAAATATGGTATTTGATTCACTGAGTAAATTCTTATCGGAAGAAACTTCATATTGTAAATGAGAAATGGGTCTGAACGAATATTATATCCATGGAGATGGGGGAATACCACCACCCTGTAAATTAGTAGTGACCTCAGTTAGTTAGTGATTTGGTAATGTTACTATAATTGTTTTAAAAAATAAATCGTTTTACTATACAGTGACTTCTCTAATATACAAAAATATATTGAGCTCCTATAACAAGAACCAACAAAACGGAATAAAAAGATATAACTTAACGTGTGAGATCACCTTTATACGCATAGTTTCCTAAATATTTATTTTTTATGATCTTTTTAGTCGTTTATTACCCATGCTCAAATTGGCTAATCGGTTTTTGAGAAGGTTTTATGGACTGACTATATTTATCGATAACAGTCTTTAATAATAAAAAATTTGACACAAGCAGTAGTGCGTTTTAGATAAGGAAGAATAAATTACCAGGGGAATCTCCAATATAAAAAGTAAAAGTATTAGTCAACTTCACTAAAAATGATATTACAATTCATAGGGCTGGTATTTTCACCATTGACAAATGTCATTCTTTGGCATAAATTAGTAAATTTACTCATACGAGCCGAACCTTTTACAATAATGAACTCTTAATTAAGGGAAATGTTATAGTATATTATGGATCGGGGAAGTACTCTATTATAGCTGAGCGTCAAGGTAGATTACTAAGGGGTACTTACTAGGTAAGCTACAGTCGCGAGACTAGAATGAGTTTCGCAGAAGTATGTATACGATTTTACTTACAATCACACAGCAGCCTATCGTTTAATCAGCAAGTAGTTATTTAACTTTACTGAACGGTGAAAAGACTGGCACTAAGAGAAACAATTTTATTTAAACATATTAAGGGTTCTTTTTTATTTATGTTAAGTTTTCATTATAAACTGTATTATATACGCTGACAACCTTGTTATACTCGCAGATTCAGAGGTGGATGTTGGCAGAAAATTAAAATTATTGAAAGAATACACCTCAGTAAACCATTTAACAATTAACGTTGACAAAATAAAATTTATACATTTTTCTAAAGGTGGTTTTAGACTTTGGATTCTCATTTCCACCTAGAGAATTAAACTGTAAACTTCTTTATTTTATGAGATGGCAAATGTAACTACTAACAAATCTAAGCAAGCAAGTGGTGCAATCATTCCAATAATGGTAAAATCCAAAGTAGATACTTGGTACCCAAGAAATAAATTATTCGAGTCCTTGGTTATAAGCACAATGACAGGTATCAGGTATCAAAAATATGTGTAGCTATATCAATTTGTTGAAATGTTCTATTGTTCTTAATCTTCTTAATAGGTTCTTATTATAGTTGTAAATAAAAACAACTCTTTTTATCCGTCTATTTAACACTTACAAACATATGCATACTTTGAGCTGTAAGGATCCGTAGCGTCTTATTTTTTTACATCAGACACAAGACCTGTGATGTCTGATGTCACATTAAATCGGGAATATAAGGTAAAAGATTTAGGAGTTGTCTTTCAGTCTAATTTGAAGTTCAATAACCATTTCTTATATTTAACTAAAAATGCAATAAAAGCTTTGGGTTTTAAAATCAGAAATACAAAAAAATTTAAGATTACCACCAAAATCAGATCATGACCCCATTTTGAGTATGTTTCACAAATATAGATGCCCTTGGAAGCCATACATATTGATCATTTTGAACAAAAAATATTTTTACGGTACCTTTGTGTCATAAAAAATACTCGTACCCTTATAAGACCTCATATAAAACTATGCTCGATAGTTTTAAGATTAAATCTCTTTTACAAAGAAGAAAGCAACAGGCTGTGACATATTTTGTACTCTATTTTAAATAATGTTAAGTACAAAGATTGTGATTTAATTGACTATATAAATTTTAATGTGGCAAAGATTAATCTAAGAATCCCAAGTAACAAAAAATTATTTAGTTTTGATCCAAGTAGTATACAAGATGATGGCTGTTACCAATGAGTTTCTTAGCGAGATCTAAATAGGTATCTTTAATGTTAGCCTAAGAAAGTTGAGGACTGTACTAAATTAAGTTCACAAGATGTAAAGGTTTGTTTTGTTTTTAAATTTGTTGTTACTTAACTCTACTTGTAACTACTATTAGTTTTTTATAGTATCCAATAAATAAATTATACCTTATGGCTGCTTTCAAACAATTCTGTGTGTAGTCACTTAGTTTAAAGTCAATTTTAAATTAGTGAGTTCAATAAGAATGTCAAATAGTGGTATGTATTGTGTATATGAATTTTCTGTGTGTAGTAAATGGCCAATATCCATAACTTTGATATTTTTATTAAAAGTGTAAAAACTGCGAAAACCATATATAGTTCCCATTTTTAAAAAAATTCAAATTAATTCATAATAAAAAGTAACGATTTTCGTCTACCCTACTTGAACTCATTCACAAAAACAGTCACTGAGTATATATTTGTAAAAAAACTACACTAAATATGTCTCCGTTATAAATTTTTATATTTAAAACTACATACTATAACGTATTCGCTCCGTGCGCGACAGCAGCGCCAATTTGTTTTGGTATTAAAGGAGTATTTCTGCCTATACTGACAAATACAATTTTTAATAGAATTCGTAAATAAAAAGTATATATGTTAGTTTTAATAAAAGTATATGGATTTATAAAACAATTAAAACATTAATTTTTTATTATTATTATATATTTTTCACGCTTAAATTGAAGAAAATTATGTATAATCATTAAAAATCAATAATAAAATATAGGCAGGCAACAGTATTTACTGGAAAATGTATGAGAAGTTGCCTAAGTCTAATAAGTTGTCATTGAAGAAACCATTTATAATAGCGTGAAGTTAAAATGTATAAAAAGGATCGCTACTTATATTTTCATTTTTGTTCTAAAGAAAACATAGAATGAATGATTAAAACTGGTTTCCGATCAGTAAGTCACAAAATTGCATACCAGCCAAATATTATAATCAACGGCAGAAATCTTGAAATCTAGTCCTTGCTGAATGAACATTTAAGAATAAAGGGATATTAAAGAACATCGTAAAATGATAATTTATTGTTTATTTAAAAACTTTCTAGTTTCTGATGTCTACTATTTCCAGCATTACTGTTATTATCACAAAAATAAAGGTAATTTTTCTTCTTATTGTACACCTATCCATTTATTTCTTTGATTTAATTTCCACTTTCTTAGTGAAATTTGTTATATAAGTTTCACTGTTTTTTTTTTGCTAGTATTTGTACAATTTTCAACACAGCAACTCCGGTTGCTTATTGTGTTGTTTTTACCTCTTTTTTTGAGAAAAAGTAAAATGTATACGTGTATTTGATATGCCAAAATTACAAAATATCCCCCTAAAATGCACTAATTATCCGCAGCTAGCGCTAGTATCGCTTTTGCTTCCCTTTCCATGACTTCGCACAGAGCGAATAGAATAAATGTCTAAAATATACTAGAAAAGTTTTAGATTAGAGTAATTCTTAAGAAATAAAGCAAAACCTCTATTTTGTTACTCTAACCTTGTGTATTATATATTTCCCTTGACAAACTAACGTTATATTTTAAACTAAAAGTAATTAAACTTTTCACTAAAAGGTAATATTTCACATATATAAAAAAAATTAAAACGGTTCTGTCCTTCTTACATTTGCGAAGACTGCCCTGATATCTAATCTATTTTCTTCCTCAAAGTAATTAAGTTGTTCAACCGTTGTCTGTAAAGGAATCTCACATCTCGCTCATACACACGAATTTGAAAAGCAGCAGAACAAAAATTCAACTAACCAGGTATACCAAGTCCGTGTAAAGAAAACTTTTCATATCCGGAAAATGTCCAGTGTCAACTAAAATTTCCACTTTTAAAGATCAAACGTGCGCCTCAAAGTGCCAGTACTGATTGATATATATACAGTGAGCACCATAAGTCTTACCCCCCCTATCTAACTCATTACTGGGTCGATTTTTGTTTTCTACAATGTACAATTTTGTATCAATAGTTTACCCTTAATTTCATTTCTTACTGGAGGGCAGCAACCCTTTCGAAAAATTTAAATAGCATGGGGTGGTGAGTGATAGCTCATTTGAAAGAGAGTTTTATTCTCTATTCAACCGTGTAAAAAATTTTGAAATTTGCTTCATTAATTCTCGACTAATTGTTGTTTCAGAATAACGTAAATTAACGTAGCGCACTCCTCTTTAGAATTAAAATTCGGCCCTGCATGATTTCGGTTTTGGTTTCAGACGTGAAGTAAGACTTTTTGCCATTAGAAGGTCACTGTTAGTTTAGTTGCTTTCCTATTTTGTGAGGTTTTATTTTTAAACATTAATAAATCAACACGTAATGAAGCAAATTTAATTTTTTTTTGCACGGTTGAATAGAGAATAAAACCTCCTTTCAAATGAGCTCACCACCCCCATGCCATTTAAATTTTTTGAAAGGGTTGCTCCCCTCCAGTAAGGGATGAAATTAAGGGTAAATTAATCATACAAAAATATACATTGTAGAAATCAAAAATCAACCTATCTCGGCAATTTTCCTAACAAGACTCCAGTAATGAGTTAGATAGGGGGGTTAAGACTTATGGTGCTCACTGTATACTGGGGTTTTAGTCCCCTAATAGTAATATACCGATATCTACAGGTACATATTCCTGTAATTATTTGCATTCTAATTCCATCTCTAGCCTAGCACCTCCTGGCTATAATCGAATTTGACGTAAATTTCTTCATTAATTAAAAGAAGCAAATCTAGTTTGTAATCAATTTTATGGCCTAACCGAGAAAGTAGATAAGGATTTTATAAATAATTAAGCTATTTACAATGATTTAATGAAAGATTTAAAGAGGGGCCATACATTGGAAATAGTCACACATACAATTTTTTTTTAAATAAAAATTTGATACCATTTACCATTACAAAATAAATTCTTGTGGACTAAAACTATGGATGCAATTGCCGCAAGACCGTCTAATGTGTTTGGCTTTGCGGTACAATCACAGAAAAACCTATTTAAATATAGAAAATATTATAAAATAAATTAATTTAGATAACAAGGACATTTATTTTGATGTACTTTTTATATTTTGTTTGTAACCAACACAACCAAAAAAGTGTATTACTGCCAAAATTCTGAATCTATCACTGGATACGTGTAATAAAACGTTTAAATTTTATGAAAATTTAACATTTGCGCAAATATGAAATTAATCCGCGATAAATTTAAGTCTAGGTTACTTTCGATTTGCATTTTTGACGACCGCACTATAGAACGTTTCCAGAAATTACCTTTTCAAAATTAAATTACGTTTTATTGAGAACATTTGTTTCGATTTAGTTCTGAACACGAATAAAAATTATTTTCATTTACAAAACGTTAAATTTGTTTCATTTACATCTGTGTATATAAATAAAAAACCAAATTCCAACTGGGAAACTTTTAAGGTCCCAAAAGGCCAAATGAATCAAGCATATAAATAATACAAACGATCTTTTTGAAACTTTTTCCACTCATATCTTTACTGTTGGCTCGTAATGGAAAACATATTTCACCGAAATGTCCCATTTAATGTAGCCATAATTTAATGGCAACGTCGCACTTTCTCTCTTTCCTTCTCATTTGGCGCGGAAACGCGGGGAGGTGAGGACGTAGTAGTCCATGTGCCACTTT
>OV651822.1:55248135-55459061 GCA_927349885.1 Psylliodes chrysocephalus | reverse complement strand
TAAGGTATTCTGGTAACATGAGCCCTAACAACTATGTGTTCGGACGTTGTAAGTAAATTAAAAAATATATTTATGTTTATTTTAAACATTTTTTTTTCGATTTTCCTGTGTGAAAAACCAAGTCACATACTCTTTACTTAACATAAAATCTGATCATAAGGAAATACTTTTTTATTTTTTATAAACTACATAACAAAGTTACGGAATTTGATCAAGTTTGCCGACAAATAATTATTCGGACGCTAATCTTTATAGGCTTTGAAATCAGTAATATGCATGCACTTACTGATAAATCTAGTGTGTTTTGGTCAATAGCTGTCAGTTAAAGATTTATCCGTTAAATTTTGATATAAATTTTTAAGAAAATGGCGCGTGCAGTTGCGTCAAACAAAAAACTACGAGAATTTATAATTTCTCAGTACCACAGAGGTAAATCAATGCAAAAAATTTTGAATGATTTAAATATTGCAAAATTAACGATCAGGAATATTATTGAAAAATATGGAGAGACAGCTAGTGTTGACGTTTGTGGTAATAGTCCAGGCCGACCGCGTACTACCACAGAAAGAGAACGCCGTGTTCTGGTAAAGATTTGCAAAACCAACAGAAGGGCTACTCTACGACAAATACAAGCCCAATGGAATCATGAGGCAAAATTAAAGTCTCTAGGGAATGTTGTAGACAATGGTTGCATAAGTCCTGTTACAGTTTTTATAAAGTAAGTTTGTAATTTTTCGTTTTAATACACAAAAATATATAATGTAGGCGAAGGAAAAGCCATTACTGACAGCTATTCAAATGAAAAAACGTTTGGATTGGGTAAAATCCAAAATATTCTTTACAACGGAAATGTGGAATAATGTCATCTTCAGCGATGAATCGAAATTTGATGTGTGCGTTGGGGATTTTCGAAAAAGGGCAATTCGTACAAAATCCGAAGCTTTTCATAAAGACTGCGTACTGTAAAATTTCCCAAGGGGTTATGATATGGGGATGTATGAGAAGTAAAGGGGTGACAAATATGAGTTCATTGATGGTACTGTAAATGCAGAAAAGTATCAACAAATTTTATCAAAAAGCTTAATTCCAACAACAGAACAATGTTCTGGAAATGATAGTTTTATCTTTCAACAAGACGGTGCACCCTGCGATACGGCGAAAATAAAGAAAAAGTGGTTTGGTGACCACAATATCAAAGTTTTATCGTGGCCTTCGAGTAGTCCCGACTTGAATGTCTTTGAAACATTATGGCATCAGATGAAGAAGTCTTTGCGTAACAATCCTCAGCGTACCGTTCCCGCATTTAAGAAAAAAAATTTACAAATTTGGAACTCTTTTACCCCCGAATATTGTAAGACATTATTAGATTCCATGCCACGGCGTATTTGAGCCGTTATTACCGCAAAAGCTGATATTACCTCGTATTAAAGTTCGATTTAAGCTATAAAATTCAAGTTTGTTCGAGTATTTATTTGTCGGCAAATTTCGTTACTTTGTTATGTTGTTTATACAAAATAAAAAAGTATTTCCTTACGATCAGATTTTATGTTAACCCTGCTTTACTCGCGCGGGGTGATTGAGACACCCCATGCGCTTAGTAACAGTCATATATTTTATGCGGAAATATTAAGGTCTCTCTGCGCAACAGTAGCTGCATCATTCCCTCCCTTCAAGAGTCTTACAAACGCTTATTAGTGTACAACTGACCGTTACGCCGTAAGCACGAGTTTGGGGCGTTGACAACACCCCGCGATTACTGACGTTAGCTTTTTCATCAGATATAATATATTTATTTTTTGTAAATATATTTTTGTTTTAGTTATTCATATTACTGTTTTGAATATTTAGAGGTACTAATATATTTGTTAAACCATTTTAAAATAATTATTCCACATTTATTTTAGGTAAATATGGGAGATTATGAGAAGGAACAAGCGCGTTTGATGAAATTATTTGATGAAACTGATGACGAATTATTGCCTAATGATGAAAATACTTCCGATCAAGAGTTGAATAACATACAAAGCGATTCAGAGCCTGATGAACCAAGTGCACAGCTCAATACTGAATATTCAAGTGAAGATTTGTCAAGTGACGAGGAACAAGAAATTGATGGGTCATCTTTTTTTCTTGGCAATGATAAGGTTACAAGATGGTCGAATCAGAAAAATAGGACGCAAGTAAGAACTAGGAGTCAAAATATAATTTCTCATCTACCAGGGCCAAAGAATGCTGCCAGAAATTGTATGTTTGTCGTAGAATGTTTTAATTTATTTATATCTGAAGACATTATCGAAGAAATTGTAGAATGCACCAATATTTTTATAAATAACCTATCTAAGAACTACAAACGTTCAAGAGACTGCAAACAAACTAATAAAATGGAGATAAATGCATTTTTTGGGTTACTTATCTTATCCTGGATTTGCAAATCAAGCCATAGAAATGTTAAAGATTTATGGAAGGTGTCAAGACTTGGACTTGAAATATTTTATAAAACTATGAGTTACAATCGTTTTTACTTCCTCATGAAATGTCTCAGGTTTGACAACATACATACTCGAGAAGAAAGAAGAGTATTTGATAAGTTTGCTCCTATTAGAAGCATCTATACTCAATTCAATAGGCAATTGCCAAACAAATTATTCAATTGGGGAATATGTAACAATAGATGAACAACTTCTAAATAATAAAGGCCGATGCTCTTTTAGACAGTACCTTCCCAACAAACCAGCACGATATGGTGTAAATTTTTTTGCCTTATGTGATTCCAGAACGACGTACACCTTACAATTTGGACCATATCTTGGCACGCAGCCTGATGGTGATTTCCAGATGAGCTACAAGGCCATTGATATTGTTCTGCGTTTATGTCGTCCTCTCTTTGGTTCAGGAAGAAACCTCAGAACAGATAATTGTTATACTAGTGTACCATTAGCAGAAAAGTTACTAGCTAAAAAGATAACGTTAGTCATTACGCTCAGAAAAAATAAGAAAGAGCTTCCACAACAATTTATTAGAAATAGGATTCCTGGGCAATCTATTTTCGGATTTAATCAAAAAATTCCCATGATACTTATCTCATACTGCCCTAAACCAAATAAAAACCTCATTCTTTTATCAACAATGCACATAAATGATGATACTCTGGTAGAAATTGCCCCAAATGTTAAAAAACCAGACATAATAATGTTTTATAATATGATTAAAGGGGGCGTTGATACTGTTGACCAAAAGTGTTAAACCTACAACATAGCAAGAACTTGTCGTCGCTGGCCTTTGAGAGTATTCTATCACTTCTTGAATAAGGCAGCAATACATTCGCATATAATTTATTATGCAAATAATCCCAACACAAAAATGCGTAGGTCGAAATTCCTAGAAGAGATTGGTCTCAATCTTGTGCAGCCCCAAATCATGGCGAGATCACAAATGTAAAACAAATATGTGCCTAAAACACACGCAGACTGTATGTGATACGTGTTATCAAAACTCCTAATTTTTTGGACTGACGTAGTTTAGAATATTACTTATATAAAGAAAATGTTTTTAGAATTAGGATAAGACGTTATTTTTTTATTATATCATAACTGTGTCTCATTTTGTCCCTAAATTTGCTACTTAGAAAATTAAGATTTTAGTCACGTAAAATAAATAATTTTAATACACATTTTGTTTTATTTTATTTATTAACAATAGTACTAAAAATAAAAAAAATGATAGAACGAAAAACACAAGTTCTCCATTATGTTTCCAATAATTTAGACGGGGTGTTAGAAACACCCCGCAAGTAATAAAGCCATTCAAATAGGCGCGAGTAACGTAGGGTTAAGTAAAGAGTATGTGACTTGATTTTTTACTCAGGAAAATCGAAAAAATTGTTTAAAATAAATATCAATATATTTTTTTAATTTTCTTACATCGTCCGAACATATATTTGTTAGGGCTCGTAGAAATTTAATAATATTTATAATTTAAGCTGTCTAATTGTCCAACGGTTAGCAATTTACAGGAAAATTTATAGATATAAATTAAAAAAGAATATGACAAAAGACTGCAAACACATTGTGTACTTTCCTATAATACTTGAATGTAGTTAAATAAATATTTTAAAACCTAAACAAAAAACGACATGTTAATAAAAACGCAGAAAAACAATTTTCTACCACTTGTAGTTATTTAAAACTTACGTAAAATTAAAGAATATACTATTTTCTATTTTCAAATGGTATTCCCATGCAACTACAATGAGTAGAAATAAGCAATTTGAAGGCCTAAATAATTGCAGCGAAACATTTTTTTACGTCGGGCCGCTTGACAACTTCAAAACTGAAATTATATTCGAGGTTAGGGTCTCACTTAGTTACCATGACAACTCAACAATCAAGGCGACAACACCTTTTATGTTTCACTGGTGACTTGGAGAAAATAATTTGCATTGTTGAGAAACGAAAAATAAATTTTAAAAATATTTAATTTTCAACCATAATTCGGCGTGGAATTTTCTTACCGAATACCACGCGAGGTCAAATTAATATCAGGAAATTTTTTCTCGCTCATGAATATTAGAAAATTCATGAGCTCGAAAAAATTTCCGGAAATAATTTGACCTCTAGTGGTATTACTAGTGAATATTATCAAAACAAATTAAATATCACTGGATTATTAAAATATGAAAATGTAATATCTCGAATAAAATATAAAGGCTTCCAATAGGGGTACATTTTTAATTAAAGTCTTTATAGTCATATAAAACGAGGAATGTTGAATAAACAAAATATTTAAAAAGTCTGAACCATTATCTTTTATTTTATTATCCGACAATTATCGTAAACTTGAAAGGCATTTTAAAGGGCTTTTTATCAGTTTTACGGAGAAACCAAAATAAAGTTAACGATTTCATTGACGTGCGTCGTAAAACGAGAAATAAAGGTAGATTTTGTTTAAATCGCAAATATTTTACTATATTATGCAAACCTAACGAGAAATATTTTAAAAAACAAAATCATTATTTTGTTTAAAATTCCTAAAATTTGTTTCTACTAACTTTTTAACTACAAAAATTCCCGGTATTGTGGGATTTGAATGCGGGATCCACAATCGAAAGTTTAACTGTTATATTTGTGAATTAACAGACCTCAAAAGATTTTAATAGTATCAGACGTAAATGTTGAAGCATGTGGATTTTTAATTAAATTGCATGGTTCGGTTTAGGATTTGATGTGTGCCGTATTAATAGAAAATCCATTTCTGTTGATACGACATGCAGATTAAAAAATCGCCATGCATTACCGTCTCGATGATGGTGAGTGAGGTTTTCCGGGTTTTCCTCACCTGTAAGTCAAATGGCACTATCAATTATCTTTAAGTCGCCCCGGAGCGCCACGGCAAATAATAATAATAGCCGTCCCTTCCCCTACACAAGTTGTTTAGTCGACTTCAGGGGTTGAAATTCACTCGTAAGGGGGTGAATTAGGGAGAGTATTATTATTATTATTATTATTACAGGTTGATTATCGATACTTTACCTCGCCTATAAGCTTCCATTAAAAAAATGGCAGTCGCTTCACCAGCAGAAAAAAAACTGTTAAAGAAACAAAAGAGCAGGGCCGCCGTTAGCCAGGTCATGCCCCAGGACAATTCTCCAGATCGGGCCCCACGACAATTTTATAAAAAAAAATTTAAACAAAAAAGGTCTTCAAGCAAAAATTTCTCCTCCTCTTTACTTAAATTTCTCTAACAAAAAGGTGTTCAAGCAAAAACTTCTCCTCTACTTGAATTTCTCTAAAAAAAGTCTTCAAGTAAAAACTTCTGAAAGTAAAATAAACTCTCCACAGTTGCCCAGACCCCGTTTGAGCCCGGGCGCCAGGAAATAGTCCCGGCTGCCCCCCCCTCTTGTAGTCCCTGCGAAAGAGCGATTAAAAAAGAATGTTAGAAAACAAATGGGATTACTAGTGTACGTACCTAAAGGCAGGATGCAGTAACACCAATGATGGAAACACATTACGAAGATTTTTTTCAGACTCAGATACTTCTTCTCGAATTAATGGCATTAATGTGGACCTCATCAAGTGATTTAGAGTAATTCTTGAAGTAATCTCAAGTGGATTCACCATAAATGCTTAAAAATTTGCTACTTATGCCCACACAACAGCAATGTTGTATATTGCTCCATATGGATGGCATCCTATGTCACCTACAATTCACAAAGTATTGATCCATGGAGCCCAAGTAATAAGCACTCAATTTTACCTATTGGTCAATTAACAGAGGAGGCGGCTGAAGACCGTAATAAAAATTTTAGACAATATAGAATTGATTTTTCAAGAACAGAGACATTAAGAATATATTTTTATAGAGATCAGATCCTTTATTTAAGTTAAATCAGACCATAGCCACAAAATAAAAAAAAAATATGTTTGCAATATGATCGCAATTGCACAGCCAGCTATGCCATCAACATCGACGGATGAAAATATAAGCTACGAAAGTATTAAAAAAGACGATGAAGATGAAGATGACGATGAAGACGAAGAGTATGCTTAGGTAATAGTTTTATAAACTAAAGTAAAAAACAATTTTCAAAAACTTGTTTTTGCGGTCTATGTACTTTTTTATTATTACTAAAGACTACATTATAAAAAATACCGTTTTTAATTAAAAAAAAGGCCATCAAATGATTTTGACCGGATTTTATATGAAAATACTCCTATGTGCGGTGCGGAAAGTCAATTGAAACGGCGCGTCGCGCCAGTTCAGCACAAAAAAAAACATGAATTAATAACTTAACCACAAATTAGGTTACAATAGATTAGATTAGATTTAAGTTTCCTCTTCTTTCTGATAGAATCGGCATAAGCTCTTGTCTATCAGACCGATAATATACATATGTTTTTTAAGCATACAATGCCCTGTTAATTGACCTACTAGTACTCTAGTATTTTTTCTATTAGAACTCTCGGTGAGTTTACTCAAAGGTACTTTAAGAACTCCATGGCCTGCCTCTGTCTTGGTGAAATTTTCCACCATTTCTTGAGATTTTCTAAACATTCACTGCTTTGTGCATGTTCTGATAGCTGTCTTTGTGACACCATAGAAGGGTTCTAGGCCAATAAAAGCCTTCGAGGTTCCTTCTCAGACTAGTAAATCAGCCTCTTCGTTCACATGCCCTTATATTACCTGTGAACTAATACACAGGCTAAAGTTAGTCTGCTTTGACTACCCAGCGCTGTTAGGGCTTCCAAATAGTCCCACACAAGCTTTAATTGTACCTGCATGAAACTGAGTGCTTTTAACTTTGCTCAAATGTCTGAGTATATGACAATGGTTTTACCATTTAACTATTCCTGAACTTTTATAGGTTTTGGTGCCGTCTGTGTATAGTAGGTAAATTCTGCATAAGTGTAAGGTCCTTCCCTTCACGCTTCCTTGTTTGTTATACTTGCTTTTAAAAACTATACTTTGGGAGCATTTCGCCTTAATGTATTTCAATTATTTGGTCGTTCTCCAACTTATTATATAGCTTGGTTTAGTAATGTCCACGCAAACTACTTATGCGGGTCATGGATCTTTGTGTATAGTTTGTATGTGACATACCTGGCTTCGCCTAATATATGTAGTGGTGTTTGGTTAAGCATGACTTCTAAAGCTGTTATTGGGCTCAGGCATGCTTGCCTTTGAAAACTGTTAGGTTGTTGAAGAACTCCAGCTTGTCGAGTCTTATGCTACCATACCATCGAACTGTATGTTATTATATGCCTTCTGACTTTGGTTTGTAGCGATAGAGACATTTTCCATAGGACTTTCGACAAAAGATAAAGAATATTGTGTTCTTTTGAGTGACTTTTTGGGTGACTTTTTGCAAGTATTGATTTTATGTTTACCTGTGATTAAAGATGACTTTCAAGTATTTGACATCTTGAGTAAATGGAATCTTTATTCCTTTTATTACTGGTGACTTTAGTCATGTTAGTACTTTTCGTTTTGTTAAGTTAACTATTGTGGTTTTGTGAAGGTTTACTGTTAGTTTCTCCTCTCTGCACTACTCGTCAACAATGTTTAGAGCGGTTTGTGTGCTCCTGGATATTGTGCCTGCGATCTTGCCTCTTACGACGATAGTCAGTTCATCGGCATACCCTATGCAGTAGAAATCTGCAGATATCAGTCTCTTTATCAGTTCGTTCACTAGGACTGACCAGAGGACGGGTGATAGTACTTTTCCGTGGGGACAGCTCCTGCCTGTTACAAAAACTTAAATTGTTAAATAAATATATAAAAATAATTCGCAGCGGTGCCTATCGACGCCAGGAGAACCGGCGCACCGGGAAATCCCACTCACTTCTGTGAATTTGGTTCTGGTTTTAAACTCACTTGTACTGAAGATTATTATTTCAGACTAATTGTACTAAGCTTATTGTAGTAATCTTATTCCACACCTCTTAGTTTTTACATTGTAAGGTTAATAATCGTTATGTATTCAAGAATATGCCTAAAGGGTGCTTTAGTAATTCTTTAGAGTTCTGTATATTGTATTCCGAGATGTCATTCCCTTTCCCCCTTAAGGTTTTGCCAATGGCATAGTACGTGAATAGGAGTTTCGTCCTCCTCTTCACATTTTGTAATTAGTGAGTCGTCAGATATCCCTAAGATACTTGATGTCTTCTAATGCGCTAGTGTCACGTAGAAAGTTCTATTACGGTCCTAAGTTCATTCCTGCTAAGGTTTAGCAATTGCTTAGATTCTTGTATAAATATTCCAGTTAAGGAAATTCCAACCAGGGCTTACGATGTCTCTATTTATTTTTTCCATAAACACCCATTTACCATGTTCAGGTGACATAAAACATGTGGGTTCTCGTCCAGTTAGAGTTTGTAATAATTGGCATTATTATTAGTTGAAAATATAAAGAATTTACCAAAAATTCTAAATAAGTATTTTATTGTTTTAAATTAAAAAGGAAGACACGTATAAAAATAAAACAGTCAGGTTATTATTCTAGTCAATGGCTACATTGAGCATGCCATTTTAAAAATACAACCATCACGTACATTTTGATTTATATAGAAAGGAGACAGAAAGATAGAATCTCAATCGAGTGCGGACTAAGTTCCAGAACTTTCGCCGAGGACGAAAGATCTCATTTTTTTGGGACTCTTTAAGTCCCAAAACAAAGTCATGTGTAAAGCTTTTGTGCAGCGACTTGTGAATTATGGGTAAATATCTTTAACTTATTTTGAAGTGATTTGTTTAATAATAAATAATTGATTTACATATACACTATTGGATAAAAGTGAAGCAACTTTTATGATAAAATCAAATATTTAATTATTTAAAATAACACGATCAACCGTGAAAATCAAAATTTATGTAGTTTAAGTGGTCATAATAGGCTGCTATGATAGGTGAAATGGGATTGTTTGCAAATTTCAAATAAGTTAGTATGTAATAATTTATTTCAACAATACCCTTTATTATCGCGACAAAAGTATAACAACTTTTATGAAAAAATTTTGTATTTCATTTAACAACTGAAAAATTACAAATATGGTTGAAGGGTTAAAACAAAATAAGAACAAATTCTTAATAATTAATAGGATATCCATTATTAGATATAACTTTTTGGCAACGGCGCGGCATTGATGAAATTAAGTTTTGGATAGTAATATCTGGCATATTAATCCAAACTTCAATAATTTTATCAATTAAGGACTGTTTATTTGGGAATCTTGTAGTCCTAATACGACGTTCAACCTCTTCCCAAAGGTTCTCAATGGGGTTGAGGTCTGGTGATTGGGCCGGCCACCTAAGAACCTGGACATTGTTCTCCTGAAACCATTCCTGAACAAGGCGAGACGAATATTTCGGATCGTTGTCCTGTTGGAATATAAATTGCAAAGGCATCTCCCGCTGAGCATAGGGAAACATAACGTTTTGGAGTATGTCTCTGTAGACGAAGCGATCCATAATTCCGTCTATGAAATGTAGTGGGCCTACTCTGCTCCACGAAAAACAACCCCATACAAATACACTACCTTGTCCGTGCTTTATTGTTGGCGTAACATACTTTGGGTGAAATCTCATATTAACCGGACGCCTGACACGCTTCATTCCATCAGAATTAAAAATTTTATAACGACTTTCGTCGCTAAACAATACTTTTCCCCAATCTTGCACTGTCCAGTTCAAATGTTGTTGCGCAAATTCAAGTCTGGCACGGCGATTTCTTTCAGAAACCAACGGTTTCTTGGCAGGACGTCTGCTATAAAGTTTCGCCTCAACTAATCGCCGTTGAACAGTCCTCGCACTGACTTCCAGTTCGGGAATTTCAGCAATTATCCTTGGTCCTGACAACCACGGATCTCTTTGAGAAATTCTTTTGATTCTCCTATCCATCCAAAATGTAGTTTTCCTGGGCTTTCCTGATTTCGGCATTTTTTCTACATCTCCTCTTTCATTATAACGTGAAATTATTTTTGAGACACTATATTTGGGCAAGTTGAACTGTTTGGAAATCGCAATCTTACTCTTTCCTTCTAAAAAGGCGTTTACGACCATTTCTTGTACCTCCGTACAGATTCGTTTTCCTTTTGGCATATTTAATTCTGTAAATATTAGAGCTGTTAAGCTTAATTGAATTAAAAAACGTCATTTTAGAACTTTACCTGTATCATAAACCCTTTTCCTGTAAACCAAATCAAAGAGTTGCTATACTTTTGTCGCGATAATAAAAGGTCTAGTTGAAATAAATTATTACATACTAACTTATTTGACATTTGCAAACAATCCCATGTCACATATGACTGCAGCCTACTATGACCACTTAAATTAAATTATTTTTAATTTCCATGGTTGCTCATTTTATTTTAAATAATTAAATATTTTATTTTACTATAAAAGTTGCTTCACTTTTGTCCAAAAGTGTAAATGCCAATTTTACATTTTCGTCACGAATTATCATATTTTTCTTATACATTTTTAAAAATTATTACGTGGTTAAAGTTTTCCAATGCTATTTATAATTGCTAATAAGTCCGAACTTATTATTCAAAAAAATGTTGATCTAGTTATTTTAATTTAAAGTTTGTATCTATTAACAAGTATTACTTTATTCCCTTAATGTAATTTTATTTATTTTTTCTTCTGACTTTTAGTTAAATTTTGTACTTATTGTAAATATACATTTGTTTTAATACTTATTATTAATCTCTCCCCCCCTTTTCAAACCAGCAAAATATTTCGAGCATTTGAAAAGCCTAGGCGTTTATATTCCCTTAGTGTCTTAAACTAGTTGCCAAGAACCGCTCGACTATGCTATTGAGGGATAATTTTTGTTCTTTCAATTTAATTTTTTTATTATTTTTATTTGCCACTGATGAATGGATGTTCCTTCAGGACTCCAGGACCCTTTGGCTGGTGACGGTGCTGCCGTAATACTTTAATTGTATATTAACAACAGTAGCTAAAGACCTATCAGTAGTTACAAATAGTTTTTAGGCTAGTTGGTTGTTACATTTAGTGACAAGTGGTGGTCGTTAGGTTTCCCGGTTGTTACAAGTGTTCTCATCTTTCCCCTTTGCCAGAAGGTCGACATTCTCGTTTTCCAGCAGACCCTCATATCCCGCTACCCATTCAAGAGTGATTTTATGTTCTTTAGGGGTCTGGAGGGACATTACTTAAAGGTTTTTTTGTCATATTAAAGACCATTGGCAGCGGAATAAATTTTCTTGGAAAGGGGCTTAAACCTTGCTAGAGTAAAGTGTACTTAAGGGCTAGCATCCCATGACCCTCCTTCCGTCGCAAATGGTGAAGACTCTCTCCACCAGTTGGGAGAACACAAGTCGCAAAATATTTATAGGATACCACATGGTATAGACGCAGTATGGCACCGAAACATGTGGCGACAAGGATGGGACAAAATGTATCGATACACATTGTGTGTTGGTATGTACTTTCCTTTAGAAAGCATCAAACTAATAACGGAAGATCTCACAAGGTCAATATGAGGGAAGCGTGCGGTCCACAATCCCAATATCTGAAAAATATGACAACTACAAAACAAAAATGTTAACTATATTGTAATAAAGACATAAAAATTGTATTTATCGACACAAACCACAACTTTTTTCCAGAACATACCAAATGACCGTCTATGAAAAAATCGGTCAAAGTGATATTTAATACGTCTTTTTTCCTTTATGTAATTGTATATATCCATGATTTTTTAAATCCTTTACATACACAACCCTCTTTAATGAATGTAAATACGGACAAAACACTCTCTAAAATTATATTTTAGAAGTTTTAATATTTTGTTTCAGGTCTGGGAACATTAAACAGGAAGAAAGGGCTTTTTAATCAGTAAGTACAAAGTACAAGCAACCAATATTTACTTTGCTTTAATACCGTTTTCAACTAAAATATTTACAATTCGAAACGTATTTAACGAAAACTCTTCCAGACAATATTAGTATAACGCTAAAACCTGGAAATGTATGTACAGAATTAACTTTAATTCTGGATAACGGAGGAATTTGTATTTCGAAGGTAAAACAATGAAAATGATTTTAGTGTGTCGTCTAGAGTTTTGATTTTAAATTTACCCTTATAGTGAATCTGATGATAAAAAGAGGCACCAATAAAAACTTTAAAATAAATAAAGTTAAGGGTTATCGGAATATGGAAGTATTTTTCAACAAAATTGAGCATTGCTAACTTGACTACGAAGCAACTCTAAATCATAGTAAAATTTCCTACTGCAAGGAGTAAGTACGCGCATTTTGTTTGCGCAGCCTTGGTAACCATTTTGAAAGAGGAGGAAAAGTATACTGAAATGTATTCTCACTAGAGGCGCCTATGTTCTAGCAACTTAAAATGTTAGTGTAGAGACAGCGTTCTGGACCGCGACGTTCGTCATTTACGGGGAAATTGCTTGTTGGGACTTCATGACGCGAGAATAGAGCATGCTTAAAATAGCTGTCAAGTTTAATAGGGTATTTGCAGTACTACGGCTGGTTATAAAAAGCTTTACTTAAACTCTCTTTTTGGGATTCCGAAGTAGAGAAGGATTCGTTGTAGTAGTTCCGAAGATTGCACGGAAAAACATGTGACTAGAAAGAAGAAGAAGAAGAGAGGAAAACCGAGAAGAGGAGAAGGAGGAGAGGTATAGAAAAGCGGAGGTGAAGATTATAAATAGCTTGCTGCAAATTCAAGAAAACCTTAAGTAAGGTCAACTGAACAGTCGAATAGATCTCTTAGCACAACAGCAAGATAAATTAAAAACTAATTTAAAACAACCAGAAAAGGCTAGAATAGAGTTAGAAAGGCAAATAAGAACTGAACTAGTTGAATTAGAAAGAAGAGTTCGTAGCCTTGCTTTGGCAAGAAACAGAGAAACTGCAAACACTACCTCGTCCTCATCTATAACCGAACCAAACCATATTCAAAACCCAGTTTCACAAAGCCATACTGGCAAGGCTATTAAGCCACCCATGTCTGATGGTCAGACAACATGGAAAACATATCGACTCCAATTTGAAGCTGCAGCTGGAGCCAATGGCTGGACCGGGAAGGAGATGGCGGCTTCATTAATAGTGTCGCTGCGAGAACAGGCAGCAACCGTTTTACAGTTACTTCCCCAAGAAGAACATAGTTGTTCATATCCTGTTTAAGCTTTGGAGACAACATACGGCCAGCAGCATTTGAAACGAGTCTTTCAAAGCCAGATAAAGGTTCGAAACATAATGAGAATCTACAGGAATTCGATGCCGACATTAGAACAAATAAGATAACAGACACTCATTGATATACTACAAGATGTGAAAATGCAGCAAACCTTTTATCTACATCACAAGACAATGAGGGAGAAACTGAATGCAGCCCACGAATATGAAGCGGTAAAACGCCTATCCAAATCTTTTCGCGCATGAGTAAGAGAAACTTAAACCCAAGGAAATTGAGGCGGTGAATACTAATACTGTTCTCCAACCTACACTCTCACAAATCTTAAATATCCTGCAAAATATGGAACAAAATAGCCAAAATGGAACTAGGAGGTGCTCTAGTTTCGAAAAAATCGGGCACCTTTGAAGGACCTACCAGAAATAAGGCTTGCTCTATAAATCAAGAATCAGGGAATAGAGCGAGAAAGTCACATATATCAATCTCCCGAAGCCTGTCACTAAGTTCAACAACAAATAATTACAGCAGCTATGCGTCCCGCAGAAGCCGATCACTCACACCTAGGTAGGTTTCTAACAATAACCAGGAAGTAGAGCATTGAAGAGGCCGTCACCATAGCAAGGCATTCTCTTCAGGCGACCCTGTTTAGAAAGAGAATGTTGGTACAGTTAACGGCTCGGAAAACAAGAGGAACCGGTTGATACAGTTACTCTTCGTGAAACCACTATCAAGCCAGAGGACGAGGAAGAAAAAATCACCCTTGAAAGCCTGAGAAAGGGAAAGAAAAACGACAATGACTTGAAGGTTGTCCGAGAATGGCTCAGAAATAAAGTCACATCTACTTGGCAAGATATAGCAAAATACAGTGGAGCTCTTAAAGGGTACTGGACTCAGTGGGATTCCCTGTATCTTGACGATGGCCTGTTGTACCGGAAGTGGAAGAGCCCCGATGAAGTACATGTAGCCCGCCAAGTGGTACTGCCGAAATCACATGTCAAAAGTGTCTTAAAGGAGCTTCATAGCACCCGTTTGGAAGGACATTTTGGTACTAAAAGAATACTGGCACAAGTTTGGGAAATATTTTATTAAGTCAATTGCCGAAGGGATGTAGCGTATTGGTATACCTAGTATGTCTGTGCAATTCCAAGCACCGAGGAGGACTTTGTCATAAATCGCAACGGAACTGGGAAGGTCCCTAAGCCGTTTTTGAGGAAAATTAATGACCTGATCTATCCCATTTAGCTGTCCGCAGGAAGTAAATCAACCAGTTCCCAGTAATCAAGTTATTTAGGGCAAATAACTAGAGAGACGTAAGCAATGTTACGCAGCACCTTGCAGCATGCTGCGGTCATCACAAGTAAAGTTACGAGTAAAAGAAGAAGGAGGAATATTCGAGAAATGTCATTCCACGTCAAGAAGAATCTGGATAGTTCTAGAAGGTTCAAAAAGCTATATAAGTCGACGATCCTGAAGTCAGTTTTCAGTTTTATAATAGACGTAATATGTTAATGTTATTAGTTGTATAGTTATTGTAAGAATTAAGTTGAAATAGTTTAAGATACCAAAAACCTGCGTAACAAAATGTATGCTCTTAATGTTCTGTCTATACCAAAAAATCTTTATTAATTTTTTAATAATGTTCAAAATGACAAGCATTTTTAACAGATGCTACAGTTACTCTCTTTATGATTAACCCCGTATAAATAATGTATAGCACACAAAGAAACAACACTGTAGTTTATAATTCAATTTGTAGATTGCATTAACTGATTTAAAAATCTCACAAAAACAAAGAATAAAAATCATATTATATTACAGATAATAAGTTAAAATCAACCCTGGCAAATGCAGAGATGCCGTTTCACGTATTTCAAATTTCCAAGAAAAATATTCCGTTAGCTGTGGACACTTATAAGTATAGCTACCCGCGCCATATATAATTTTTTGACTTATAGACAATTTTAAGTAAAAAAATACAAGCGCCAACTCTTTTCCACTTGAAATTCTATTACACTTGCATCTGCATAGGAACATTTAAAATAAATCGTTAAAAATAAATTATAAACTTTAATTCAATAACTACAACACTCATTATATCTCTTTCCACACCAATCGGGTGATCACTCAACCAACCTTCAAAACACAGTGTCAAACCTACGATTTTTCCTTTGAACTTATCACAACAGTGGCACACAAGCACTTTTACATAACCAGACGACACACAACTCAATCACGCCGAGATCAATTTCAACCTCCAGCCAACCAACACCTAATTTTTTTATTTGCGCGAACGCTCGCTTTTATTTGAAATAATATAAAAAGATGTTTTTAAAAAACCTAGTTATATATAAAAATATACTAATGTTATATGATTAAAGATTAAAAGATTATAAAATTAAATAAATCAGTTTACACATTCCAAAACAATTTATCCAGCAGTTTATCACCAAGGCTCTAAAAGATTTAATTCAAAAAATAATAGTTTAAAAACACTAAAAAACACGCTTTAATTAAAAAGCTAACTGAAAAGTAGAAAGTAATTTTCAATAAAATGGGTTTTAATTGGGACTAATCATAATGATGAGTACATGGATGAATAGAGGATTGAAAGAGATGGTAAAAAATGCACCTCCTCCTCTCAACCCCTAACATTGAAAAAAATTTAATAAAAAGTTACCACAGAGATAACATACGCTATCGGGTTTGGAAAATCGCTAATTCTGATCAGGATAATGGAACAAACTATTTAATTTATTGCATTGTCATCAGTTCTTGAAAAATAGATCTACAGTTACAAACCTTGTATGTTCGACGCAATTCATTTCGGAAGCCTTGGATAGAAGAAGTCAAGTTGATGTAATATACACAGATTTCTCCAAGGCCTTCGACAAAATTGATCATTCCATCTTGCTCCACAAGTTAAGTTCCATTGGTTTATGCGATCAAATCATTCAATTGATTGGTTCGTATTTGTTGGGTAGGCATCAATATGTTCAATGTCGTGGGTATAGGTCAAAAAATTTCGAACAAACATCAGGAGTTCCACAGGGATCAATTTTAGGTCCTCTTTTATTTATAATTTTTATAAATGATATAGTCGCTAATATCGAGCATATTAAAGTTTTAATGTATGCCGACGACCTAAAATTATTGCTTGAAATCAATTCTGTTAACCATTGCTTGCGACTTCAAAAGTGTTTGTCCGACATTGCGAAGTGGTGTCTCGATAATTCACTCCCTCTAAATCCTGAGAAATGTTCCGTAATGTCGTTTACTAAAAAAGTAACACCTATAATTTTTGATTACAAACTACAGAACATTGTTCTAAATCGACCCGAATGTATAAGAGATCTCGGAGTTTATTTTGATCCTGAACTATCTTTCGTTAAACACATTGAAACGATGTTATCTGCTGCTAACAAGAGCTTAGGGTTTGTTATTCGAAGCTGTTAAGAATTCCGAGACATAGTCACCTTAAAAACTTTATATATTAGCTTTGTACGGTCAAAACTTGAATACTGTTCTGTTGTTTGGAATCCCGTGCATAACATTTATACTGATTTACTCGAAAAAGTTCAAAGAAAATTCATGAAATCGGCTTCCTATGTTTTAGATGGTATATACCCTGCAAGGGGATATCCCCACGCTTTACTAATATCTAGATTCAATCTTTCAGAGCTCGTGATACGCAGAAATTTCCAACAGGTACTCCTACTTTATAATCTTTTAAATGGCTCAGTCGACAGTATTGATTTGTTAAATTACGTCAATCTAAAAATCCCCCGTGCTGGATTAAGAGTTTACTTGAGTTTCTACATGCCTGCTTCTAGAACTAATGTTTTAAACTCATCTCCAATGTACCAATCTATTCAGAAATATCATGAAATTCAAGACAGCTTGGACATTTTTGCATGTAAAAAACATATGATTAAAAATGTTTTTTCTTTGTAAATGTAAAAAAAATGATGTACAGCATGTAATGCAATGTAGACAACCATTTCTTTTTATCCTGTGTTCGGTCAGTTTTTTTCTGGATGTTTACATTGTATTGTATAGCTTTTTAACAATTTTGTATTTGTATTTATATTTTAATGTTTTCTTGTCTTTCCCACCCAGTAAATGGTGATTACTGTTGGGTGGTGTAACAAATAAATAAATAAATAAATAAATAAATAAATAAATAAATAAATAAATAAATAAATAAATAAATAAATAAATAAATAAATAAATAAATAAATAAATAAATAAATAAATAAATAAATAAATAAATAAATAAATAAATAAATAAATAAATAAATAAATAAATAAATAAATAAATAAATAAATAAATAAATAAATAAATAAATAAATAAATAAATAAATAAATAAATAAATAAATAAATAAATAAATAAATAAATAAATAAATAAATAAATAAATAAATAAATAAATAAATAAATAAATAAATAAATAAATAAATAAATAAATAAATAAATAAATAAATAAATAAATAAATAAATAAATAAATAAATAAATAAATAAATAAATAAATAAATAAATAAATAAATAAATAAATAAATAAATAAATAAATAAATAAATAAATAAATAAATAAATAAATAAATAAATAAATAAATAAATAAATAAATAAATAAATAAATAAATAAATAAATAAATAAATAAATAAATAAATAAATAAATAAATAAATAAATAAATAAATAAATAAATAAATAAATAAATAAATAAATAAATAAATAAATAAATAAATAAATAAATAAATAAATAAATAAATAAATAAATAAATAAATAAATAAATAAATAAATAAATAAATAAATAAATAAATAAATAAATAAATAAATAAATAAATAAATAAATAAATAAATAAATAAATAAATAAATAAATAAATAAATAAATAAATAAATAAATAAATAAATAAATAAATAAATAAATAAATAAATAAATAAATAAATAAATAAATAAATAAATAAATAAATAAATAAATAAATAAATAAATAAATAAATAAATAAATAAATAAATAAATAAATAAATAAATAAATAAATAAATAAATAAATAAATAAATAAATAAATAAATAAATAAATAAATAAATAAATAAATAAATAAATAAATAAATAAATAAATAAATAAATAAATAAATAAATAAATAAATAAATAAATAAATAAATAAATAAATAAATAAATAAATAAATAAATAAATAAATAAATAAATAAATAAATAAATAAATAAATAAATAAATAAATAAATAAATAAATAAATAAATAAATAAATAAATAAATAAATAAATAAATAAATAAATAAATAAATAAATAAATAAATAAATAAATAAATAAATAAATAAATAAATAAATAAATAAATAAATAAATAAATAAATAAATAAATAAATAAATAAATAAATAAATAAATAAATAAATAAATAAATAAATAAATAAATAAATAAATAAATAAATAAATAAATAAATAAATAAATAAATAAATAAATAAATAAATAAATAAATAAATAAATAAATAAATAAATAAATAAATAAATAAATAAATAAATAAATAAATAAATAAATAAATAAATAAATAAATAAATAAATAAATAAATAAATAAATAAATAAATAAATAAATAAATAAATAAATAAATAAATAAATAAATAAATAAATAAATAAATAAATAAATAAATAAATAAATAAATAAATAAATAAATAAATAAATAAATAAATAAATAAATAAATAAATAAATAAATAAATAAATAAATAAATAAATAAATAAATAAATAAATAAATAAATAAATAAATAAATAAATAAATAAATAAATAAATAAATAAATAAATAAATAAATAAATAAATAAATAAATAAATAAATAAATAAATAAATAAATAAATAAATAAATAAATAAATAAATAAATAAATAAATAAATAAATAAATAAATAAATAAATAAATAAATAAATAAATAAATAAATAAATAAATAAATAAATAAATAAATAAATAAATAAATAAATAAATAAATAAATAAATAAATAAATAAATAAATAAATAAATAAATAAATAAATAAATAAATAAATAAATAAATAAATAAATAAATAAATAAATAAATAAATAAATAAATAAATAAATAAATAAATAAATAAATAAATAAATAAATAAATAAATAAATAAATAAATAAATAAATAAATAAATAAATAAATAAATAAATAAATAAATAAATAAATAAATAAATAAATAAATAAATAAATAAATAAATAAATAAATAAATAAATAAATAAATAAATAAATAAATAAATAAATAAATAAATAAATAAATAAATAAATAAATAAAGACTGCAAAGTTTCAAATCAATCCGACGTTCTGAAGAGGGTGAAAAGCGTGTTAAAAATACAGTCCACGATCTACCTTTTAGGCTATGGTTATAGTGGATGCGTGTTCTGACAAATTGGTGTTCGGACGAAAATGTCGGAATTATTGTTCAGATCAAGTGGTTATTTTGCATGCACATTCTGAAGAACTGTTTCACCAGTTTCGTGTTTTATTGCGATATATCTATGATGCATGACATGGACGATTATATGGTTCTAGAAAGTCCTTTAATAATAAAAATTTGACATTTTTGAATAATTAAACCTTAAGGATGAATGAAAGGACTATATTTGTAAATAAATTATCTGCATGAAGGAAGATTAATGGTGAATTTCACAACCTGTTTGCAGAGCTTTTAGGCCAACCATTAGGCCATAATTACATTCTAGAAAAAATTGAAGAAAGTATAACTAAGCAATTAAATTTCCGAGAATGCATATCAGCTAAAGAAAGATTAGCCATAACTTTGAGGTAAGTCTACTACATTTTAACCAAAATATTTGGTTAAATATCAAAGAAATCAAAGTATATTTTGAAAGCAAATATTTTTTTAATACAGGAACATACAGTTTATTTTCAAAAAATTATTAACGGAGTCCTTTATTTCATATTAGGGTTATGTGTGGAAAAATATGATTCCAAGCCTCCATAGCTGATACTGTCACGATCTGCGGTTTCTGCACTGCTTGGACTAGATGGTGTTGTCAGGAAGGGATATGAAGAAGTGGACGTAGTGTCATGCGTTGAGTCTGCTAAGGAAGGTTTATTGTAATATGAATGGTGTGGATAGGAGTTTCCATAGCATCACAAAATACTTGCTGCAGTTTTGTTTGCAGCATCAGTTTTCGTTCTTCGTCAACATTCCTAAGATAAGGCAACAAACTCATTAAAAAATTATAATCGGCATCTTCTGTGTATAGTTCCTGTGTTAACAGAAGCATTTTTGGTTTTAAATATATCTAACTTCTTCTGTCCAAGTTCCAAAAGTTTGGAAATGGCAGTCGACTTGGCAGTTCTAGCACGTTTAGTCTGAGGAGCTACGAATTGTACAGGTTGCCACTGTGAGTCTTTGTTTGTTTCAGCATTTCCTAATGCAATTTCACTTAACTGTGTTTGACTAATCAAATCATCTTCACTGCTATTGTCCAATTCTTCATCATCCTGTCCAAGTTCGCAGTTACTCTCAGGTTCTGGAATACTACTTTGCATTTTTCTAGGTGCAAACTGATCCTTGAGAAACATCATAGTTGTATTATGTGGCCATGTTGATTCTTTAACTTTGCCTCATGCTTGACCTGATCTATTTTGTGTGCATTTTTTTAATTATTTGCGATAAGTGTCTCTTAAACCGCGCTACTTATTTTTGACAGCTTCTTCTGAAATAAAAAAAATAGCTTCGAATATGCAAAATATGCATGCCTATTTAATAATATAATTATCGACGTGGAAGGAGTCCCAATACTGGCTTCAAAGCAAGATGATATTAATCAGGCGTCTGTTTCAAGATAATACAATCGTTACAGAGCAACAGCGGCTCAAATAAGAAATATTTATAAGAATAATTACTTTTGCAGTCCAGTAGCATTTAAGTAACTAAACCCCAACTCCTATTCAATAATATACTAATTTATGTAGTATGGAATATATGTATACTTATGATTTGTATTCATTTCCTGTGCAATTTTTTCCATTTTTGTCGAGATGGATCTCTATTATGGTAACTTTAATCTTTCATATCCCATAAACCTCTATTTTAGAAAACTAAACCAATTAATTTTTCTATATCCATATTTAAAAATCACCATTCGCATTTAAATTCGTCAGAAAAAACAAAATGATTTGAAAGATCTCTTATTCTGACGACTTCGTGCGGGTTCTAACGAACAATTCGCTCTTAATGTAACCACAACTGTTTATTTCTGTGTATTTTATTTTTTCGTGCGTGTTCTGACGAGTTGTTTCGAACTCCAATTCGTCAGAATACGCATCCACTATAACCATAGCCTTATTCTGATGACTTCATGCGGGTTCTGAAGAACAATTCGTTCGTAATATAACCACAAGTGTTTATTGCTGTGTATTTGATTTTTTCGGGCATGTTCTGACGAGTTCGTCCGAATGCTACTTCGTCAGAACACGCATACCTACGCTATAACCATAGCCTCAATAGGAAGGAACCTTTGCGTAGGTAGAAATATTTAAATGAAAAAGAAATCATCTTTAGTATTTCGACAAATAATATGAATAAATTTTCAGATACTTATACACACATCTCCAAAAGTCTTGGCCCCCCTAGGTATTTTTAAACATAATCAAATTAAATTTTAAAAATATAATGAATATTATTCTCTGTTTTAATACCAAACTATGTGATACACAACTTTTTGTAATTTGCTTTCCGAATAATGCAAAATAAAGGAAATTACAAAAAAAGATCCAAAAATTTTGAGGAAGAAAATTTTAATTTTTGAGAAAAAATGTTATATCGTAACAAAAACATAACTTAATAGTCTATATCAGAGGTTCAAAACTCTTTTGTTTCATAGACCACTTTCAAAATTTTGCTGGATCCGGTGGTAGCTACATCACTACCAATTTCTAAATCTCGAAAAAAAAAAGTGTAGAATTGATTGCTTTATAGGGTTAATTACTTGATAATAAAGTCGACTAAAAAAATTTTCCATTAAATTTTAATTGATTGTGCTGTGAGTGGATGTAAAAAAACAAAGTTGGCCGAACGAAAAAGTGACTCCATCCAACTTTCCTTTTTTGAAATCTACAGTGACTCACAGCACAAGAACCAATCAATTCTCACAAATTTTATTTAAAAAACGTCCCATTTGAAGTGGTAAAAAGAAATATAGTATATTTCCTTGTGTTGTAGGTATTTATTTAAATTTAAAAATATAAATTATTACACTATTAATTATTATTGTTATAACCGTCGTAATATAATTAAAATTAAACACTTAAAACGTAATGTAATTTCTACAATGGTAATAACAAAAAAAATATAATTTTAATGAGAGGGATGTACTTGATGGATTGACAGCAAATTATCAATATTTGGCTTGAGTTTTGTAAGGAATAACCGTAAATCTACCCTTTCTGTGATATTCAATCTGTTCCTTTTTTTTTGTTAATAAGTTTGTAACGGCACTAAAGCGTTTTTCGACGAGATATTACGAGGGAAACGCTATCAGAAGCCTTTGCACAATTCCCCACGGTCCAGGATATTTTTCTGGTATTTCTGCCTGCAGTCAAAATTTTTGATGCCCTCTTTTAAATGTCTCTTCCCATTAGTGCTAAGCTCGAGTAGTTCCTCTTGTAATATCACATTCTCCACTTCCGTTTCATCAAATGGATTTATAATCCATGGTGGTATTTCCATCGACAGAATATCTTCAAATCTGAATTTAAAATCATCATGCAGTGCACTCAAATGTTGAACGTATGTCTGAATATCTTCATCAAGGCATTCAACCTGCGACAAGTTTGAAAACTGTGAAAATTCGCGCCGACCAATATTTTCCTTCATAAATTTCCATTTACCAAGAAAAGCTGAATTTACACTCTTTGTTTTTATTAAACTGAAGCTGTCCCCTAGTAATTGTAAGTTGAGGTCATTAAATTTTTTGAACAAATCTGTCAAATACGCGATGTCTGCTTTAAAATTGATCAAGTTTTTTTTTTTTAAATCAGGATCTTTACTTTCCAAAAACTCTAAAAATGAGTCAAAAAGTAAATAAAATCTTGATAAACATGCACCTTTCGACAACCAGCGTACTTCGGTATGTAACAGCAATCGTTGGAAGTCTTCATCATTTTCATCGTACAATTGTGCAAATAAATGCCTATTCTATGCGTTGCTTCATATATTGTTAACTGCATTAATCACAAATTGAAGCGATTGGTGCAATCTCACTCGAATTTTTCGCTACTAGATGTTGTCGGTGGATAATACAGTGAATCGCAATTACCTCTGGTATAATTCTTTTAGATGGCTTATTAACCCACGATATCGCCCGACCATGGCAGGAGCTCCATCTGTTGCCACCAAAATAACGTTTGTGAATGGAATCGATTTTTCTTTAAAAAAATCACTCAAAACATTAAATATTGATTCACTTTTAGTGTTCGCCTTCAAAGTTTTCGCGAATAGTAGCTCTTTATGAATTTCTTCGCCCATAACAAATCGAACATATGCCAATAATAACGCTTCATTGTCAGGTAAAGTTGACTTGTCAAGTTGAATAGAAAAATGAGTTGTTCGTAGATAATCACACAAGAAACTTTAAACAGCAGAGCTCATTTCATCAATAGGTCTTTGTACAGTGTTGTTACTCAAAGGAATTCTTTTGAGTATATCAAATGAAGATTTTTGCAGAACAGTTTTTAAAACCTCTTCAACAGCAGGTAAAATTAACTGTTCTCCAATGGTATGCGGTTTTCCAGATTTTGCGATAAGTAATGAGATATTTAAAGATGCCCGCAAGCCATCATTGTTGCTTTCAGACGTTGAAGAGAACATACTGTGCACGGTGGGTCTCTTTTCATATTTTTCCTTTAATATTTGGAAATATTTCAAATCTTTACCTATTTTATCAGGATGACACCTTCTTAGATGATCTTCCAGCTTTGATGGTTTCATAGAGTCATTGCTCAAAACTTTGTTCCATAAAAGGCATGTGGGCAATCTTTTGTCTGCCTTTGATGGAAGAAAACCAAATTTTAAATATTTAACACTGTACTGAAGACACTTAGATTCGGCCACGTTTTGTATCAATTACCTACCTGTAAATGTGTAAGTAAATAAATAAAAAAAACTTTGTTTTAGTAATCTTAGGCGATTCGAACTTAACAGGATATGGCTATTTTAACATAATATGATTAATCACTTATTATTAATATCATGAAATAAACAAAGTTCCGGCTGCAAACTGTTTCTAATTATTAAAAGCAATAAATCGCTAAGATCCATAATAGAGTTTTATGAAAACGGCTGAACTTATTTTATTGTGATATAAAATTATTATTTCATTTATTATATTTTAATATATTTCTGCAAATTCTATAGAAACTTTTAAACAATATTTTAGTATCAAAACTCCGCAATAATTAAATTAATTAGATAGGTAATAAAAATAAAGTAGGGACGATAAGTTCAATCTTTCTCGGCTTAAAATTGTATGCATATAACAAATAGGTAGGTAGGTACTTACTTTTCCGACACTGGCAATCACATGAAGCTGAAACTAGCAGCCAGAGTTAGCAGCCCGTGTGAGAAAATACGTACAAGTTAGATTTCACAAAATAAAGCAATAATACTACCTAATTTGTCTTATTATAATAATATTAGTAATAATAACAATAATAATGATAATAACAAAGTGTGGATATCCGTATTTGGGAAAAAAATATTAGTAAAAATGATATGAATATAGGTACTTTAAAAAAAAACTTTAAATATATATTCAAATTTTTCTTAACGAAAAATGATCGGCACTTGATTAAATCATACACAAATAGATTCTTCAAGTAATAAGGTACAAGAACACATCAATCAAAAAAACAATATCGAGTGCTGGATTGTTGGAATTATTATATTTGTATTCTAAAGTAATACCTAACACAAAAACATATTGTTTTTTTAATGAAAAATTAACGGCGCTGGGTTTTATCGTACATAGATGGAATCCTCAAACAATATGCTATAAGAATCAGTTAATCAAAAGTACATTATCGAGAGCTAGAACGTTGAAAATATCAAAAAACTTTCAGGCTCCAAATACATTTCCAGTAAAAATATGATTTCTCTTAACGAAAAACTATCGGCGCTGGGTTATATGATACATCAGTGAATTACTCAAGCAACAGGCTACGAGAATACGTCAATATAAAATACAATATCAAGTGCTAGAACTTTGAAAATAACAAAAATTAGTAAGGCTAGAGAAAAATTTCTCGTAAAAATATGATTTTTATTTAAGAAAAATTAACGGCGCTGGGGTTTATCGTACATAGATGGAATCCTCAACCAATATACTATAAGAATCAGTTAATTAAAAGTACATTATCGAGTGCTAGAACGTTGAAAATATCAAAAAACTTTCAGGCTCCAAATACATTTCCAATAAAAATGTGATTTCTCTTAACGAAAAACTATCGGCGCTGGGTTATGTGATACATCAGTGGATTACTTAAGCAGTAGGCTACGATAATACGTCAATTTTAAATACAATTTCGAGTGCTAGAACGTTGAAAATAACAAAATATATTTAGTCTCGAGAGATACGTCACATAAAAATTATTTTTTTTAATGAAAAATTATCGGCGCTGTGTTAAATTATATCTGTGGATTCCATAAGCCATTGTCTACCATAATACGTTAAACAAAAATAAAATATCTGGTGCTGAATTGTTAAATTGTTAAAATTATTATATTTGTGTGCTTAATTAATATTTAACACAAAAAACATGTTTATTAACGAAATATTGACGGCGCTGGGTTACATCATACATAATTAGAATCCTCAAGTAATATGTTATATTCATCAATTAAAAGAACAATATCGAGTTTTAAAACGATGAAATGAACAAAATATATTTAAGATCGAGACACTTTACATAAAAATATGATTTTTCACAACGAAAAATAATCAGCACTGGTTTATATCATACATCAGTGAATTTGTTAAGCAATACTTTACAAGAATACGTCAAACAAAAATACAATATTTAGTGCTGGATTATTAAACTTATTATATTTGTATGCTAAAGTAATAAATACAAGTAACATATGATTTTTCATAATGAAAAATTATCGCCACTGGGTTAAATCATACATTAATGGATTCCTCAAGCAATAGACTACAAGAATACGTTAATCGATAATACAATATTGATTGCTAGAATGTTTAAAATAAATATATTTATGTTCGAGAGATACTTCACATAAAAATATGATGATTTTTCTTAGTGGAAAATTATCGGCACTGGGTTATATCATAGATCAATGAATGCATCAAGCAATATGCTATAAAAATGCGTCAATCGTAAATACAATATCAAGTTCTGAATTTGTTTTAAAATTATTACATTTGTGTGCTAGGGTAATACTTAACATAAAAAACATGATTTTTTTTTAAATAACGCTGCTGGGTTATATTCTAAATGAATGGATTTCTCAAGAAAAACGTAACAATACATTAGTCATAAGTACAATATCGAGTGTTAGAACATTAAAATTATCAAAATATAATTAGGGTCGAGACCTCAAGTAATATTTTACAAGAATGCGTCAATCGAAAATACAATATCGAGTGCCGAGTTGCAAAAGCTCTATTTTGATACTAGAATGATACTTAAATAACTAAACTGAATTTTTACTCAACAATAATTAATATACTTTCATAACTTATTTACACTATGTTTAACGTGTGTATCTGCCACACTGTTTCACATACTTAATTTTCTGATTATCAAGGAGCTGGATGGATTTAATATTAACGCGGTTGTTGTTGTTGTTGTTGTTGTTGTTGTTGTTGTTGTTGTTGTTGTTGTTGTTGTTGTTGTTGTTATTGTTGGCTATGATCTAGTTAACACTGTCCATATCCAGGTCTCTGTGAAGGTTACGGTTCCTAAATTACCAAGGAGCAATAAATATGTTCCTCACTGCTTTCATCTGGAAGCACTTCATTATTTTGATGTTACTCTTACTGGCATATCCACACAGCTAAATGTCCACAATGGTTTGAGTACCTGTACATACATGGATAATTTGTTAAGTCAAAATGCTTTCCAATTTTCCAATACATTTTCGTATTTTTATTCCTAGCTCTTTCTTTACTTGGTTTTCCAGCGCAGCCTAGCGATCAAAGTTATTAAATATTTTGCTATAGCATTGTAAGGTATTTGGGTATTATTTATGGTAACTGGAACATGTTTCATTCGCCAACGTTCTGTCAAATCGCTTATTTCTAAAGCGAATTTCAATTGTTATAAAATAATTTTATTATACTTATCTATATGACCTAATCTATACCTAACTGGGCTCAATTTTGTTAATGACGATTACATCTACGAGTTTCATAGGCCTGTTGTCCAATCATAAGATGCTTTATTGATGAGAAATATTTTACTGTGGATTGAGAGCCGATAATTTTTCGTTAGGAGAATTTACACTTTTATTGAAAATGTCTCTCGAGCCTGAATGTGTTTTGATATTTTCAACGTCCTAGCACTCGATAATGTACTTTTGATTAACTGATTCTTCTGGCGAATTGGTTGAGGATTCCATCTATGTACGATAAAACCCAGCGACATTAATTTTTCTTAAAGAAAAATCATATTTTTACGAAATATATTTCTCTAGCCTAACTAATTTTTGTTATTTTCAACGTTCTAGCACTCGATATTGTATTTTATATTGACGTATTCTCGTAACCTATTGCTTGAGTAATTCACTGATATATCATATAACCCAGCGCCGATAGTTTTTCGTTAGGAGAATTCACACTTTTATTGGAAATGTCTCTCCAGCATGAATGTTTTTTGATATTTTTAACGTTCTAGCACTCGATAATGTAGTTTTGATTAACTGATTCCTATAACATATTGGTTGAGGATTCCATCTATGTACGATAAAACCCAGCGCCGTTAATTTTTCTTAAAGAAAAATATTATTTTTACGAGAAATGTTTTTCTAGCCTTACTAAGTTTTGTTATTTTCAAAGTTCTAGCACTCGATATTGTATTTTATATTGATGTATTCTCGTAGCTTATTGCTTAAGTAATCCACTGATGTATCATATAACCCAGCGCCGATAGTTTTTCGTTAAGAGAAATCACATTTTTACTGGAAATGTATTTCGAGCCTAAAAGTTTTTTGATATTTTTTACGTTCTATCACTCGATAATGTTTTTTGATTAACTGATTCTTATAGTATATTGGTTGAGGATTCCATCTATGTACGACAAAACCCAGCGCCGTTAATTTTTCTTAAAGAAAGATAATATTTTTACGAGAAATGTTTTTCTAGCCTTACTAATTTTTGTTATTTTCAAAGTTCTAGCACTCGATATTGTATTTTATATTGACGTATTCTCGTAGCCTATTGCTTGGGTAATCCACTGATATATCATATAACCCAGCGCCGATAATTTTTCGTTAGGAGAATTTACACTTTTATTGAAAATGTCTCTCAAGCCTGAATGTTTTTTGATATTTTCAACGTTCTAGCACTCGATAATGTACTTTTGATTAACTGATTCTTATAGCATATTGGTTGAGGATTCCATCTATGTACGATAAAACCCAGCGCCGTTAATTTTTCTTAAAGAAAAATCATATTTTTACGAGAAATATTTTTCTAGCCTTACTAATTTTTGTTATTTTCAAAGTTCTAGCACTCGATATTGTATTTTATATTGACGTATTCTCGTAGCCTATTGTTTGAGTAATCCACTGATGTATCATATAACCCAGTGCCGATAGTTTTTCGTTAAGAGAAATCACATTTTTACTGGAAATGTATTTCGAGCCTAAAAGTTTTTTGATATTTTTTACGTTCTAGCACTTGATAATGTTCTTTTGATTAACTGATTCTTATAGTATATTGGTTGAGGATTCCATCTATGTACGATAAAACCCAGCGCCATTAATTTTTCTTAAAGAAAAATCATATTTTTACGAGAAATATTTTTCTAGCCTTACTAATTTTTGTTATTTTCAAAGTTCTAGCACTCGATATTGCATTTTATATTGACGTATTCTCGTAGCCTATTGCTTGCGTAATCCACTGATATATCATATAACCAGCGCCGATAATTTTTCGTTAGGAGAATTTACACTTTTATTGGAAATGTCTCTCGAGCCTGAATGTTTTTTGATATTTTTAACGTTCTAGCACTCGATAATATACTTTTGATTAACTGATTCCTATAACATATTGGTTAAGGATTCCATCTATGTACGATAAAACCCAGCGCCGTTAATTTCTTAAAGAAAAATCATATTTTTACGAGAAATATTTTTCTAGCCTTACTAATTTTTGTTATTTTCAACGTTCTAGCACTCGATATTGTATTTTATATTGACGTATTCTTGTAACCTATTGCTTGAGTAATTCACTGATATATCATATAACCCAGCGCCGATAGTTTTTCGTTAGGAGAATTCCCACTTTTGTTGGAAATGTCTCTTCAGCATGAATGTTTTTTGATATTTTTAACGTTCTAGCACTCGATAATGTAGTTTTGATTAACTGATTCCTATAACATATTGGTTGAGGATTCCATCTATGTACGATAAAACCCAGCGCCGTTAATTTTTCTTAAAGAAAGATAATATTTTTACGAGAAATGTTTTTCTAGCCTTACTAATTTTTGTTATTTTCAAAGTTCTAGCACTCGATATTGTATTTTATATTGACGTATTCTTGTAGCTTATTGCTTGAGTAATCCACTGATATATCATATAACCCAGCGCCGATAATTTTTCGTTAAGAGAAATCACATTTTTACTGGAAATGTATTTCGAGCCTAAAAGTTTTTTGATATTTTTTACGTTTTAGCACTCGATAATGTACTTTTGAATAACTGATTTTTATAGCATACTGGTTGACGATTCCATCTATGTACGATAAAACCCAGCGCCGTTAATTTTTCTTAAAGAAAGATAATGTTTTTACGAGAAATGTTTTTCTAGCCTTAATAATTTTTGTTATTTTCAAAGTTCTAGCACTCGATATTGTATTTTATATTGACGTATTCTCGTAGCCTATTGCTTGGGTAATCCACTGATATATCATATAACCCAGCGCCGATAACTTTTCGTTAGGAGAATTTACACTTTTATTGAAAATGTCTCTCGAGCCTGAAGGTTTTTTGATATTTTCAACGTACTAGCACTCGATAATGTACTTTTGATTAACTGATTCTTATAGCATATTGGTTGAGAATTCCATCTATGTACGATAAAACCCAGCGCCGTTAATTTTTCTTAAAGAAAAATCATATTTTTACGAGAATTATTTCTCTAGCCTTACTAATTTTTGTTATTTTCAAAGTTCTAGCACTCTATATTGTATTTTATATTGACGTATTCTCGTAGCCTATTGTTTGAGTAATTCACTGATGTATCATATAACCCAGCGCCGATAGTTTTTCGTTAAGAGAAATCATATTTTTACTGGAAATGTATTTGGAGCCTGAAAGTTTTTTGATATTTTCAACGTTCTAGCACTCGATAATGTACTTTTGATTAACTGATTCTTATAGCATATTGTTTGAGGATTCCATCTATGTACGATAAAACTCAGCGCCGTTAATTTTTCATTAAAAAACAATATGTTTTTTTGTTAGGTATTACTTTAGCATACAAATATAATAATTCCAACAATCCAGCACTCGATATTGTTTTTTTTTGATTGATGTGTTCTTGTACCTTATCACTTGAAGAATCTATTTATGTATGATTTAATCAAGCGCCGATCATTTTTCGTTAAGAAAAATTTGAATATATATTTAAAGTTTTTTTTTTAAAGTACCTATATTCATATCATTTTTACTAATATTTTTTTCCCAAATACGGATATCCTCACTTTGTTATTATCATTATTATTGTTATTAATACTAATATTATTATAATAAGACAAATTAAGTAGTATTATTGCTTTATTTTGTGAAATCTAACTTGTACGTATTTTCTCACACAGGCTGCTAACTCTGGCTGCTAGTTTCAGCTTCATGGCAATCACTAATATCGATTTACTTTACTTTTCTTTTAGAAAGTCTGGAAACAAATTCAGTCACTGGCCAACACTAATATCGATTCACTTAACTTTTCATTTCGAAAGTCTGGAAACAAATTCAGTCACTGGCCAACACTAATAAAGATTCACTTTTCTTTATAAAATTCCAGAAACAAATGAGTAACGATTATCCTTGACATTCGTATTTATATTGGTGAAGAATCAAACACGTTCATGCAAGATTGCAAGCACATACACCACAAGTCGTATTATTTTGCACGTCTGAACAAGCGTTGCGGACGAGACGACGGCCGGCGCGGCAACAACAAGTCTCGACGCGTTGTACTGAATATGGAATATGCAAGTTTTTACAAGTAACAGTCGCTGAGCTTTTTAAAATATTATCTGCCTATATTGATAAAAGAAGTCAAGTCAAGATTTTAGTAACTAAAATGTTGACTGTTTATATTATAAACAGTTGAAGTTTTTTACGAGAATTTCTTCATAACATGGAAAAATGAGTAATTAATTGTTTAATAGTATATTGCTTCACTATCGAAACCAAATTAGTTTTCATGCACCCCCGCTTACAATTGTGGACCCTCATTTTTTATTACGCCCAACGTAGACCCCAGTCGAGTCTTTTGTGGACCCCTGGGGGTCCACCTGGACCACTTTGGAAAATACTGGTCTATATTATCGCCTCTCATTTCAAGCAATTGCTCAACGCGAATCAAGTTATCAATAAAATGAACAGGCATATTTTCCCACTCTTCTTGAACAGCTGTAATGTTAAAGGGTAGTTTTTTCGACTGGATATTGCTCTGCCAAGATAATCTCATACATGTTTAATGGGATTAATATCTGGTGAGTTTGGCGGTTAGTTCATTCTTTGGATATTTCCTTTCTGCAGCATGTTTTGTACCCTTTGCGTGCGATGCGGTCTTTCATTATCGCATGGAAAAATAAATTGTCTTCAAATTCGTTGCGCTAAGGCTGAGTGATTGGTTAAATAATGTTTTTAGCAAATTTGGTAACTGTCATAGTTCTCTCAATCAAAATAAGTGCGGTGCGGCGACCAATCATTATACCACCCCAAAACATTACTGATCCTCCTTGATAAGAAATAACAACTCTTGCACCCCTTCCCGACGACTATCACTCTGTAGGCCAAATCGTAACTCGTCCGAAAAAAGGACGTTGCGCCATTGTGGTAAAAGCAAGTTCCTGTGCTCTTGAGCCCATTGACAACGTGCAGCTCTGGGTCGAGGTAAAAGCCTAGGCACTCTTAAAGATCTTCTTGCCCTTAGATTTAAGGAATACAATCTCCTTTTTATGGTTCTTCTGGAACCTACCCTTCGGTAAGTTCTCAAAAAATGACTTCAAAAGGTTGTTACCGTTATACTTCGGTTCCTTTGAGTAAAATTTTCCATATACTAGCCTTTCATCTCTGGGTCGACCAGTCACCGGCCTTCGTACAACACTACCCGTTTCCTGAAAAAGGACCAATATGCGCCTTACCGAAGTCCGTGAAATATTCAGATGACCTGTAATCTGGTGATTTGACAAACCCTCTTGCTGTAAGGCCCCTATTCTTGCCCGATCAAACTGAGAAATCGGATGATCTGGCATTTTACGACAAATTTACTTCATTCAGTAATAATCGATATCCGCTTAGAACTGATTTCTTTTCATATTTCATATTTTTGAACTAAAACAATTTTTTACTTTCAATCTGTTATTTTTATGTATGATAAGATAATTTATTCACAAAAAATTGTCACCTTACACTGAACGCGGTATAAGTTACCAAGGGGACACAAGACTTTTAAAGTCCTTTTCTTTTCATTAACCCCTTGGTTAAAGACAGGGAGGGTTAACAGTGTAGGTTCTTTACTTTTACTTAAATTACCCGGCTAATTGATAGGTTACAATCAAATAAACAAACTCGTACTGAGAAGAGTTCTTTCAGAAATATATTTCATTTAAACAAAATATCTAAAGTATTCTGTAGTTATGTTGGACAATATCAAGAATATTAAATACATTGTATAGAATTCAATAAGTAGGCTACCTTATATCGATTACCCAAGGTTAGTACTAACTGTGGTTTACACTAATTAATATTGCATATAAATATTAATAAAATAATAAACTATAATTGTATACAGTATGTTTTTACTCTTCCAGTTGATTCCTTTAATTGGTTTACTGGGTACCACCGACAGGATGCTTGATAAACTAAACTAATCTTACTTATGAAGAAGAACACTCTTCAGGTTTTCTGGATGGCTCTAAATTGAACTGGTAAGTAACTTTACCATCTTAATATAATAGGCACTGATTCAGTAATTTCAACTCCTTAAGCAGCCTATGAAGTGCATATATTGTTATGATATCGAACATAATCAATTTTATTTTTATTTTAATTAAAGTATATTTTTTTTTTATTTATCTCAGGGGTGCTTCAAATTATAAATAATAATACTCTATTATTTTGGTTTAAATTTTTTATGTAATCTTTTACTTTTATTTCAAATTTATTTTTATTTTATTTTAAGTTTATTATAATAGTAAAAAAATTAAAAATATGACTTGACCTGTTTTTATACCCTGTATTTCCAGATAAATAAACAAATTTTCAAGACCATATAATTACAAGATTTATTTTCAGACAAATTATCTAAATTTCAAATTAACAACGCTATTTACATTTCTGGGGATTATAAAGAACTATATCACTAAATCTACCCTAACTACATTCATTCTTCATTCACTCTCACTAAACTATATACTAAATAATACTACAAAAAAAAAAATAACTACTGCCAATGTCTTTCCTCGCACAATTATTAATTGATCGAATCGAAAATTAGTTCATATGTTACTCACTGTTGTAATTGTAATAATCTATTTCCAAAAGTATTTTAATTAACTTCGCTTTATCTGTCCTCTGTTGATTTCTTCTATTTACATCTCTCCGGACCACCATTATGAATGTTTTTCTGCAACCATTTTGTATCAGCTACTTTATTATTATTAACTCTATTTATATGTTTGGTTAGAATAATTTGTTTATTTAATGTCTTATATATCAGTTTTATAATTCTTTTTCCATATGTTAAAAATAAATTATTTCTACAAAATTAATTTTGACATCCCTTTTTCTAAATTTCAAAATTGACAATCAATAATACTCAAACCTAGGAACCACCCTTTTCTACCTACTTCCCCAAAGTCTTTTTCTTCACTTATGACTCTCTTATACCAATTTTAATATACAGGGTTGTAACATAATTTTTTTTTATTACTACTATTTTTATTATTATTATTATTATTATTATTATTATTATTATTATTATTATTATTATTATTATTATTATTATTATTATTATTATTATTATTATTATTATTATTATTATTATTATTATTATTATTATTATTATTATTATTATTATTATAGTTGTTATTATTAGTACGGTTATTATCATTAGATTATTATTATTTAAAGTTGTTTATAGGGTGTTTTCATTACAATATATAACTTTACCGGGACCAGGAAGCGTGTAGGGGTAGCTGTATTCTAATAGCTACTCTTTAGCTATCTACTTAGCTCGAAACAGCGGGAGATATAGCTTAGATCCTAGGTAAGCAAAAGCTGAGGGAGGTAGTCTAAAAAGGCCTAAAATATAATTAGGTACAGTTAGCTTGGGTAAAAAGCAGTTATACTATATATTGCTAATGCATTTATTTTAAACATGTGTTTCTGTCTATAACTTACCACTGTTGGAGTTGGGACACGTAAGTTTGTTTTAAAATTAATAAGGAAAATGTAATCCACAAAAGTGTGTATATATCTTCTGAGATATAAGTAACTTATCCTAATAATAATTTATTCTTTTTAGGCTAATTAAATCAGAAAAATACGAAATTGCACCAAGTGCACGTCTCTAGGTTAGCCAGGAAAAGAATCGGATACAAGAGAGAGAAAACGAGAGAGAGATAAACACTTTATTATGGAAGAAACAAAGACCCATATCCAAGCGGTTAAGCAGCCACTTAAGTCAAGGGCTTAGCAGCATTAAAGGCAGTACTGGTAAAAGAAGAACCAAGTAGAAGAAGAATACTTAAGTGATCTGTGCCCTATACATTAGAACTATTTATGTAAACATAACCATACTTAGAATGTTTTTATTTGTTTTTATTATTCTTAAATGACGTCTGAGGATTAAACTATTTTATTTATGTTTTAAATGAACTGCTAAGAAAATTTATTTGGATTATTCATCACATCTTGATAGTCTTAAGTACATTTGTTCCTTTAAAAATCTCGTCTTTTACTGCAAATCATTATTTTAATAAATCAAATATTATTATGCACCCGAAACAATGTGTGTATTTCAAATTAAACGTGTGATAAAATTGTGCAACCATATCCATTTTTATTACGTGAAGATAAACGACTACTGCACTGACAATTTGACAATATTTTTGTAGCCTTATTAAATACATATATCAGGATTCGTACAATTAAATTTCTGAACATTGCCTTGTTTCTTTTTTTTTAATCGAAATAGTTTTAATTTAATCAAATAGTTTATAAAATTCAATTAAAAGTTATTGATTGAATTATTATTTTATACATTTTTTTACTTTTACGGATTTATTCATGTGAAATACGTAAGTAAAAATCAATGTTTTCAATTATCCAAACTAATTAAAAATTAAACTGAAAATAAATGAATCTGTTCATTTGGATGCAAAATAGAATAATAATTTTTTGTAATTATCAGAATTGTCAATTTAAATTAAATTTAACGGATTAAAAATTAATTTGTTTATTATCTAGAAAATTTAATATGCACATTTTTTATAAAATATCCATTAAAAAATTTATATTGCTATATAAATTAATCTGGGAGCTGTAGGGAAATTATTATCGGCACTGATTTCATTTCCATCCTGTTATGAGCCTTTTTTATTTTTCCAGTCTGCTGGAATATTTTTTAATCAGCTCCAATAATATTACTTCACTGAGGGTTTTGCATTGTATATACACAGACTAATTTAATTAAAATGTAATTCCTTTAAATTTTATATTTTTATAAACATAATGAGTTTTGTTTTTCAGAATATACAAATCATTCGGTTATGTAATAGGCCAGTCGTTAAATTGTCGCATGCGCAATAGCTTCAAATACTCACACAGTTGGCATTCACCATCCTCATCTAACAAGTGGCGTTGCGCGCTAACTCTCTCTCATTTTATCTCAGATATCTCGCTTTTTTAACTGATGGCACTCCTAATTTGCGACTATTTTTTCATAGGCAGCAATATATCATCATGTTAGAAAAAAAATTAGCTTTAATTTGATATAAAAAACATCCGTGTAAGTCACGAACGTATAGTTAGATCAAAATATTACCTGCTTACACCTGGCTGCGAGGTAGTTGCGGCCGAGTATGGAACGGCACTTAAGGATTTTAGAATTCTTTACATGCATTGTTATGATGTGGATGATATTTTATTTTAAAGAGAAGTAAACGAAATTTTTTTTGGAATATTAATTAACATTAATTTAATTAAAATTACTTGCGGCCACTTTTGACTGGCTGCGGTGTTGTCAGTGTATTCTCCTATTCATAAAATCATCTAAAAATTTGTGTTTCACTCAAAACTTAATGAACGTAGTGATTTTGCAGCGGGATCTTAGACTAATAAGGTTAACTCCAAAATATCCAAGATACGCTCGCTTTACAAAGTCAGTAATAGTTTGTCTGTTTTGTTAAAACATGTATTCTCCGCATATATAGCAAAACACATCAGGTTGATTTACACAACTTCTTCTTGAACTAGAACCTGAACTCATTTTAATTCTGTTCAATATCACAAAAACACGTTTTTCTTAACATAAAATAACCCGCCGAATTCGATCTACTGTCATTAGTAAGAACGCACAAACTGACGAAACTTGCCCGACTTAGGGGATCAAAAGGGTCAGTTCAGGTACCTGATAGGCAATGTTTCCACTATTTATAGATTAACCTGGAATTTACTTAATTACAGACTGACAATAAAACCATTGTACCTACATTAATGAATATATAATAATTTTAGAAGTCTCATAAATGAATATATTGAATAAAAACCACATTGGTAGATAAGTTGATGTATCTAAAAAAGTAGAGCTGATAGAGAAAAACGGATTGCATGTACAGATTTAGCGTCCCAAATACACTTAAAATCAGCTCTAAAAAATAATATTTTTTTGTTGCATATACAGAATATTTATTGATAAAGCAAGGAAATGGAAAATGATATTTTTTTACCGAAGAAATGCCTCATTTGAAACTTTAAGACAGTTAGTCCCACTTCAAACAAACTTGAAATAATTTTTGATTTTCACAAAATTGAAATAGGAAAATAAAAGCAAATAATATTCAAATTAAGGTACCATGAAACTAGTGTTTTATTAAAATAAATATACAAAAAAAACATGATTTAAATTATGAGAGCTTTGGTTTCTTGCGACCGGATGGTCCAGGATTGTCAAAAACATTAGGTATCTCAATATTAATTTATTCTAAATTCAATGATTCTTAAATTGGATATGTGGGCTGGATCTTGATTTTCATCATCGGATAATGTATACTCATTCGGGAAATTAAGGAACGTATCTAACGGTACTCCGAAACTATTAGTTTGGGAACAAAACTTATCCATTCGTTGTACCATGGTTGCTTATATAATGACAAATTTGATTTTCCTTTTTTTATGAAAATATTTCGCTCAAATCCACCCAGGAGTTTTGGTTGTTTTCTAAAATCAGTGAATTACACTTGTTCCGTTTAATTGATAATTCTAAGGTAGCAACGTGTTCTTGAAAATAAATTCGTCGACTGTTTTTCAAAACTGCAATCGACGCGACGGTCCGGTTTAAACCAAAACAAACCCTTATTATCTAAATGACCTATTCACAATGGTATTGGGTTAATTTCTTATTTTTGGCTCGATTTACGATATTGATTGTTTTCTCTCGTAGGTGCTACAGTCTGTTCGCTATACTAACGCGGGTTTCCGATTAACAAAATTATGCAAATTAGTCATTGACAACCAGTTCCATTAAGCCTCTTCCCAAAATATTAGGTAAAATTGCCCTATTGGTCATATTTAAATTAAAATAACATTAGGGTAGGTACTAAATTTGTTACAAATAATGCAGTTGAATTGATTCTTTGCAAGTGTTGACATTGTATGTATATTGTAAATTTAGTGGAAATTTTAAAAATGCCTGGACGTGTGTTAGATGTAGATAGTCTAATTTGTAGTGTACATAAGTATTTTACGGATGAAAAAGAAAATGGCGGTCCTTTAAAATCGGTAATGTCTGTACAACAACGCGTATGCGATGCTCTAGGAATTAGTGAAACCAAATTAAGAGGAGTATTACAAAATCACAATAGTGAACTGCCGAAAGAAGATCACCGCAAAACTCGCCCATCATTGAAAACGAAAGATATTCCAGATGGAAAGAAATTTGAAATTCGTGATACCATTTATCGAATGAAGGCGAACAAGGAACATGTGACCTTAAATACAATTCTCTTGGAATTAATAGATAGAAAATTTGACGACATTGGCAGAACAAGTCTATGGCAAGTGATACATAACTTGGGTTTCAAATTTCAAAAGGAGAATAACAGAAAGGCCTTTTGTGAAAGAAGTTCTGTCGTGCACAAGAATATTAACTTTCTAAGAAAATATTCTAAATTTAAAGAAGAAAGGGCGAATTTTATATATTTAGACGAAACATGGATATTTTCTAGGGGTGCAACCAAGAGAATATGGCAAGATGATAACGTAAAGTCCATCAAACATACCGATGGAGAAGGGAAGTGACACATAATTTTACATGCAGGAGGGAAATCGGGTTTTATAGAAGGTGCTGATTTAATATTTTCATCTAAATCAAAATCCAGTACCTATCACGATAATATGAACACAGAAATGTTTGTAAAATGGTTGCATGAAAAACTTCTCCCAGGTTTAAGTGAGCCCAGCGTATTTATTTTAGACAATGCACCTTACCATTCTGAAGTATTAAACAATTCCAACGAATTCTTGGACTGTTGATAAAATTAAAGAATGGTTGACAAAAAACATATACCATTTCCTCAATATATATTAAAATCAGAATTATTACGCTTGGCAAATATACACGCATAACCAAAAACCTTTGTTGTGGATCAGATTATTGAAAGTTACGGTCATCAAGTTTTACGTCTGCCACCGTATCATTTCCAGTTTAATCCCATCGAATATATATGGGGAATAGCGAACCAATATTATGACAACCATATTGGGCCTAATGGTTATAGTGACGACGCAGTTCAGGAAACTTGGCGAAAAGCACTTTCAATTGCAACTCCAGAAGTGTGGCGGAACTGTATATCCAAGTGCGAGAAACTAATAGAAGATTGGTAAACTCGTAAATAAACGAAATAAGTCCAATCATAATAACAATTAATGGTGATGACAGTGATGATGATGACGATTATGATATTTTGGATGATAATGACTGATTTTCATTTTTCGGGTACTTACCTGGAAATACTCATAAAATTTTTAATCTGAAACCCGCGTAAGTATAGCGAACAGACTGTAGTTTATAATGTGTTGACCAATTATAATAAGAAATTATTTGAATATTTTGCTTGATAAGTAAGTATAAGGTTGCAAATTCCATATTTCCATATTTATTAATTTCGCAATGCAAAATTGGTCATAGACAATTTTCAATCATTTTCGTTAATCTTGGAGCGTTGCAAATTTAAATTTACTAATAAGAAGGTATTTAAATCGTTCTGTAAAATTTGCAATACTTTTCTAATTAGTTTGCGACTTCAAAAAGTACAAATTGTTGATTTTTGTTCATTTTCAAGGTTGCAAATTTACCAGATTGTTAGGAAACTAACAACTACTTCTTTGGCTAATATTGTATTAGTTTGTTAATATTATAAGAATTTAAATTAAGTCAAATACTGTACTTCACAATTACTATATCGTTACTTATATTACTTATTTTACACAAAATTCGCAATCGAAAGAAAATAATTAAAACTTTTATCGACTTGCAAGAGAAATGTCACACACAGAGGTTGCTATTAAATTAAAAGAGTTTCTTGGTTAAATGTGGGTCGCCTGCACCCCCCATTGATATCCTATTCCCTACGGAACACACAGAAAATATCAAAACTTTACTTATTCCGAACTTTTTCAACCCCTAAGAAAGTTTTATAGCTCAAGTTTGCCAACCTAAACAATAAATGGAGCAAGAAATTATTTTTATTATTTCATTTAAAAAATGCTTTCTTATTTTCATGCTCTTAAGTGATGTATTTAATTAACCAAAGTAATTTTTAATTATTGTTCCAGTTAAACCGCTTCGCTTTAATGATAAAGTTACTGCATACAATAAATGTACTTTGCTATGAACATACATAATGGTAATAGTTTATGCAGTTTAAATGTAAAAAACATGTAGACACAGGATGGCCAGATGAAAATTTTCATCAGTTGTTTACACATTTGTTTCTGATATATGAACAATTCTGATTCTGTTTCCTAGCAAAAATCATATAACATTAAGCTAATTTTCGAAAAGTATATCTCTCTTGTTATATGACATAGACAGAAGCAAATTGTCCATATGCGCAAAAATATAGTTTAAAAAAAACTAAAAAACACGCTTTTATAATACATCGAACTAAAAAGTGAAAAATAAATATAGTTTAAAAAAACTAAAAAACATGCTTTAAGAGCATATTGTTACGCTGGTTTTTGGTATTACAATTAATTTTATCTGAACTTTAACAATAATTATACAACTGATACAATAAACTTCAAGTGATAGTAAAGCATTCATAATTTCTACATGAGCTTTTTATGCCTCTCCTCCTTCTCTTTTTCCTCATCCTTCCGGTGCCTTTCCTTTTCCTCCTCTTCTTCCTTCCTACGCTTTTCCTTTTCCTCTTCTTTGCCCTTCCTACGTCTTTCCTTTTTCTTCTCTTTTTCCTTCCTACGCCTTTCCTTTTCGTCCTCTTCTTCCTTCCCACGCCTTTCCTTTTCATCCTATTCTTCCTTCCTATGCCTTTCCCTTTCCTCTTCTCGTATTTTGCTCTCCTCTTCCATCTCCAAAAACCATACTGGTGGGCCTGAAGTATCCATATCTGTTTCGTGCGTAGTGGATCTAGTATTTACCATGAACTTTTACTTTGTATCCCACCAATGTTACGCTGGTTTTTGGTATCACAAGTTATTTCAATTCAACTTTACAATAACTCAATTCAACTTTAACAATAACGACACAACTGAACATCAACATGTAACGTCTATCATAAAACTGAACTCTGACGTCAGGTCGTCACCTTATATAGCTTGCCTCGACCTTCTAGACTCTTCTCGAACAATCTGGACTTTTCTTTGACAAGGAACGACATTTCGAGACATTTCGGGAATATTCTATCTTCTTCATTTACTCGTACCTTTACTTATGACGACTGCAGCACACTACAGGGTGCTGCGTAACATTGCTCCCTTCTCTCTAGTTATTCGCCCCAAATAACTTGATTACTGGTACCTGGCTGGAGCCAATGGGGAATATCTGGACCACGGTATGGTGCTAACCTTTCAATGTGAACTACCTTGGGTTTACTTCCCGCTGACAATTGAATGTGGTAGATCAGGTCGTTGATTTTCTTAAGGACGGTGTAGGGGCCTTCCCAGTTCCGTTGCAGTTTCGGATGAAGTACTCCTCGCTGTTTGGGATTGCACAGCCATACCTTGTCGCTCCTCTCCAAATGTGTATCTGTGATACGCCTGTCGATTCTAGCTTCTGCTTTATCGGTGTGAGCTTTCAGTCGTTCCCGAGCGAATCCATAGACCTTTGTCCTGCCATTGCATACATCACATTTTTTACACCAATCCGCTACATCCCGTCGGCAATTGACCCAATAAAATATTTCTCGAACTCGTGCCAGTGTCCTTTTAGTATCAAAGTGTCCTCCTGAACAGCTGCTATGAAGCTCTTTCAATACTCTTCTCACCTGTGACCTCGGCAGTATCACCTGGCGGACTATATGTACTCTCCCACTTCCAGTGCAATAGGCCATCGTGAAGATACAGGGAATCCCACTGGGTCCAGTAGCCTTTTATAGTTCTACTGTATTTAGCTATCTCTTGCCAAGTATTTTTGAGCCATTCTCGGACAACCTTTAAGTCATTGTCTTTCTTCTGTCCCTGTCTCACACTTTCAAGGGTGATTTCTTCTTCGTCGCCTTTTGGCTTGATAGTGGTGGCCCGAAGAGTAACTTTATCAACCGGTTCTTCTCGTTCTTCGAGCCTTTTACCATACCAGCATTGTTTCTCTAAACGGGGTTGCCCGAAAAGAATGCAAAAATTATAGATAATAATATTAGAAATAACTTTTATTTGAACAATTTTTTTCTCCAAACATAAATACGCCAGATATATTCCATAAAATATAAAACCGGCCCCCCATAAAGTACCCCCCCCCAGATGTTCCGACTTTGTCCAAAATCTAATCATTTCACGTCAGGCCGAAATAAAACTTAAGTTTAAAATTTAATGTTTTTTTCTTTATCCGTTTTTGAGTTTTCTTCAAATTTCGAAATTTACACATTTTCTCAAATATCTCGAATACGGTCCATTTTAGAAAAATTATGTAAAAGATAAAAATTATAGAGAATTATATTACAAACAACTTTTGTTTAAATAATTTTTATAAAAAAATATTTTTTTACAATTTGTCAAATTTCTCTAATACGGACCATTTTAGAAAAATTTTGTATAGAACAAAAATTTTAGATAATAATATAAAAAGTAACTTTTAATTAAAGAATTTTCTTCCCCAAACGTAAATAACAGATATATTTCATAAAATATAAAAATGACCACCCATAAAGTACCCCCCCAGATGTTCCGACACTGTCCAAAATCTAATCAGCACATTGGACACTGGAACGAAGCATAAGTTTAACATTTGGTGTTTTTCTGTTTATCGGTTCATGAGTTATGCGACACACAGACACACACACACACACACACACACACACACACACACACACACACACACACACACACACACACACACACACACACACACACACACACACACACACACACACACACACACGTACACACACACACACGTACACACACACACACACGTACACACACACACGTACACACACACACACACACACACACACACACACACACACACACACACACACACACACACACACACACACACACACACGCACGCACACGCACACGCACACGCACACGCACACGCACACGCACACGCACACGCACACACACACACACACACACACACACACACACAGACATCATCGCGAAAATAGTCAAAACGGATTCAGGGGACCTCAAAACGTAAAAATCCGTCGAAAACTCGAGGTGGAAAAAAATCATGATTCCTATACTTTCCTTATATCTGTGTACAGATAGGAAAGTAAAAAAGTTAAAATAAATGTAAGAAAATAAAAATAGACGAACACCAAAAACTACGGCAGGGTAGAAGGACTACATTTATTTTTTTTTTTCATTTCTAAAATTCCGTGTTCGAACACGGAATTTCTTTTTCAAACACGGAATTACGTATTCAAACACGGAATTCCGTATTCAATCACGTAATTCCGTATTTAATCACGGAATTCTGTATTCAAACACGGAATTCATTGTTCAAACACGGCATTCCGTATTCAAACTCGAAAATCTAAGATTCCGTGTTCGAACAGAGAAATCTAAAATTCCGTGTTCAAACACCGAAATTCCGTGTTCAAACAAAGAATTCCGTGTACGAACAAGAAATTCCTTGTTCAAACACGAAATTTTATTTTTGAGCTATAAATTTAAAAGGCGTATTTACAGGTTACTCTTGGGTTACTTAGGGATCTTGGGGAGGGATGGATAAATACGGATTCCTTGAATTATCCTCAGATTTTTACTTTTGGTGACTTTTGAAAAGGGGGATGGCGTAAGTAGTACCAAAAGTCTCGTCCTCTTTGGTTTCTGCATAATATTTTTCCTTTAATTTCATTTCCAGGTCAGTCTTATTTTTTAGGGTCAAGTCCCTGATGCCCAAATTTCATTTGAATCGGAGTAAAATAATGCCCTGAATAGCTTTTTAAGTTTACCTTCCTAGTCTCTCTAGTCCAGATGATAAGAGAGGGGTAAAGTGAGAGGATGTTTTCTAAATCCAATTATTAGTTATCTGTAGAAAAATGTGAAGAAATGGGGGACCGATTAAGAATTGTTTCACTTTTGTTTCTATTAAATGGTATTATCAAAAATGATGGTGCTTTCTAAAAAAACTGATGATGACGTCATAAAAAATATACTTATACCAAAATATGCGCATCTAAAAAACAAAATCCACTTCTGAATAGAAATTGACAAATAATTATGTCCATCTTGTATGGAAATCAAAGGTCGGACGTTTTGGTGTTAGTGGTTTTTTTTATCCCCACTCCCCTGCAGCCTCCAAGAGCACCTTTAAAGTTAATTTAAAATGAAATTCTTCGAGTAGAGTATTTGGGACCAAATTATAAGGAATTTCAGAGCATACGTATTTCCCTCTCCCCTCACCCCAAATTTTCCAAGTCCTCCAAGAACATCCTGTAAATATGCCATTAAAAAATATAGCTCGAATGTATAATTCCGTGTTTAAACACGGAATTACTAATTTCCGTGTTTGAATACGGAATTTCCTGTACGAAGAGAGAAATCTGTAATTTTTTGTTTAAACACGAAAATTCCTTGTTCATACATGGAATTCCGTATTCAAACACGGAATTCTGTATTCAAACACGATATTCCTTATTCGTACACGAAATTCTTTGCTTGAATACGGAATTCCATGTTTGAACCAGGAATTCCGTGTTCGAACAGGAAATTTATTGGAACCGTTTTCGTTATTTTGACACAAACATCTCTACTCAAATGTCATTTGTCGTTTATGCCTTGCGTGAAAAGTTCGTATTTTATTTTGATTTGTATCTGTCAACGAATCAGGTTGATTTTAAATTTTAAATTATCTGGGTCATCCGATGTACTAATTCATTTTTATCTATTGTATATTCCGTCTGATTTTATAAGGTAAGATTTAAAACTAATATTTTGTTAAATAAATATATTTTATATAAAGATTTCTTAATTAAAATGTCAAATATTGTACATAACCTCAATATCAACAATGGATATCACATGTATGTTTTATATAATTTTATATATTATTTTGTTTGGAGTAACATATTATGCTTTTCTATGTTTAAATATGTTAAATAGGAATTTTCCTTTTCATATTAATTTTAATCTATGTGAAATTATTCAGTTAAAAGTTTTCAATTGTTCAATTAATAGTTAAAGGAATTTTATCTGGGTCCTGTGCAAATTTCCTATTTCTTTTCTTAAGATTTTTACCTTTTCCTTTTAGCTTGGCTATATCTAGACGGTTTATTTCGAGTTACACCTAAAACTGTTTATGGAGATTTAAGTTTATGGAGATTTGTATCTAAACAGTTTATTTGGTTTTATATCAAGAAGTTTATGGTTTTTATACCGAAAAGTTTGGTGCAATCTGAAGACCTATAGAAGATCGAAGCAATATCGTCAAGCCCAGAATTAAGAATAAGAATCCCTTTGAAGACGGCCTAGAATTCCATACATCACTCCTTATATATGACCTTCTGTTACAACAGATAAGTTTTCTTTAAATAAATCATCTAAATTTGAATTAAGTGAATCTCTGTGAATTAGAATTTGTTACTACCTTATCTAAAACTTTGTTTAAATTTAATATCTTAATGGTTAGTAATTTTCTATATTTTTTACCATTAATCTATAGTCAAGTATAGTAAGTTTTAAATATGGTGGTGCCCAACTTCTTTTTTAAGGTAATACGATTTATTTAATAACCTGACCCACTCTCAAAATCAATTGAGCTTAACCACTATAACAAATAGATAAAATAACAAGCATCACGTTACAAACTTTTTACACTCAGTTTGCTTTTTAAAAAGAAAAAATATATATTTATATTTTTTAGGAGCATCTGAAGAGGACGTTCACATTTTTTTTATAGAGAACTACTTATTTGGCCATTTGACAAATTATATCACCCAGGCCTTTCAAAAAAAATTTGTTTTAAATTTTTGGTGATAGTGGGGCATCTGAATGGGATGTTAAAAAAATATATTTTTATTAAATTCTCACCTAGCCATTTGGCAAACTTTTGCCATATATGCATTTAAAAAATAAAAAATATTACAATCCAGGTTAATAAATACGCAGTGTGACATTAAACTACTAGCCTATGGCTATTACATTACAAGTTATAAAGATTTTGGATATCGACTCTGAAAATATAAAGCTTTTTATTTTTCCTTTAATGGGGACTCGTTATTCTTCGACTATTTTGCAGTATATGAACCGTCAGCAGGCAGGGATAGATAATGCGATATCTCCATAAAAACTAAAGAAACTATTCAGTCTAATAAACCAACATACTCTTATGCTTCCTATTTGGAAAGTAATAGGTTCGATATCCACTGTCACCAAAAGTTTCGGGGTTTCTTGTAACAATTCACTCAGTGCGAAAGTATGGTTGGGGAAGCAAAAGCGATACTAGCGTAAGCTGCGGTTAATTCGAGCACTTTAAGGCGATATTTTGTAATTTTGGCATATCAAATACCCGTATTTATTTTACTTTTTGTTTTAAACAGTTAAAACCAATAAAATGATTTACCGGAGTTGCAGTGTTGTAAATTGTAAAAATTATATAAATTTTCAGTAGCAAAATGAAAATTGAATCAAAGAAATAAATAGAGAGCTGTACCTGTAATAAAAAGAAAAAGTACCTTTAATTTTTTAATAATAGTATTAATACTAATAATAATAAATATCAGAAAGTAGAATGGTTTTGAAGAAACAATTTTACGATGTTCTTAATAATAATAATAATAATAATAATAATAATAATAATAATAATAATAATAATAATAATAATAATAATAATAATAATAATAATAATAATAATAATAATAATAATAATAATAATAATAATAATAATAATAATAATAATAATAATAATAATAATAATAATAATAATAATAATAATAATAATAATAATAATAATAATAATAATATATTTATTGCTTTTAAAAACAGATTGTTTTACAGCAAGGGTTTGACATACAAAAATATACCTGTTCATACAATACAAATTAATCATACACCTAATTAATAATACAAAACAAAAAAAAAGTAAGAGGAAGAAAAGCAAAACAAAAATACATTATTTGGTTTATGCCTATAGCTATCCTATAAAAAAAAAAATACAAAAAAAAATCATGTTAGTTATCATATCTTTGCTTAAATTATTCATTTATTATGAATGATCTTAGTTTTAGTACGTTCCATATAAAAGTTGCAATAGTTTTAGCAGAATTGATCGTCATATTATCAAGAGAGTAAATAAGTGAGTTTAAATCAGCTAGATAATTACAACTTTTAGATGTCATGACATTATAAATGGGACAATCAAACAAAATGTGGTGAATTGACTCATCTTCATTTTTATTGCAAGCTGTACAAATTTCTCTAGTATTTATTGTGTATGACAATCCATTAAGAGTGAACTTTAAATTATATTTATTACTCAGTCTCAACTGGGCTATAGTGCGAGTAATCTGAATAGGAAGTTTTAGGACAAGATAATTTTTAGGCTCGTGGTTGATTGAATATACATTGTAAAAATTAAGAAAAGATGATCTTTGCACCTTTGCTAAATCTTCGTTATGTAGTTTGTCATAAAATTGGGACAATAATGTTTTTTTATTTCGTTTTAAAGTTATATATGAAAGATTGTAAGTCAAATGGCACCATCAATCATCTTTAAGTCGCCCCGGAGCGCCACGGCAAATAATAATAATAGCCGTCCCTTCCCCTACACAAGTCGTTCAGTCGACTTCAGGGGTTGAAATTCACTCGTAAGGGGGTGAATTAGGGAGAGTATTATTATTATTATTATTATTATTATTATTATTATTATTATTATTATTATTATTATTATTATTATTATTATTATTATTATTATTATTATTATTATTATTATTATTATTATTATTATTATTATTATTATTATTATTATTATTATTATTATTATTATTATTATTATTATTATTATTATTATTATTATTATTATTATTATTATTATTATTATTATTATTATTATTATTATTATTATTATTATTATTATTATTATTATTATTATTATTATTATTATTATTATTATTATTATTATTATTATTATTATTATTATTATTATTATTATTATTATTATTATTATATTATTATTATTATTATTATTATTATTATTATTATTATTATTATTATTATTATTATTATTATTATTATTATTATTATTATTATTATTATTATTATTATTATTATTATTATTATTATTATTATTATTATTATTATTATTATTATTATTATTATTATTATTATTATTATTATTATTATTATTATTATTATTATTATTATTATTATTATTATTATTATTATTATTATTATTATTATTATTATTATTATTATTATTATTATTATTATTATTATTATTATTATTATTATTATTATTATTATTATTATTATTATTATTATTATTATTATTATTATTATTATTATTATTATTATTATTATTATTATTATTATTATTATTATTATTATTATTATTATTATTATTATTATTATTATTATTATTATTATTATTATTATTATTATTATTATTATTATTATTATTATTATTATTATTATTATTATTATTATTATTATTATTATTATTATTATTATTATTATTATTATTATTATTATTATTATTATTATTAATATTATTATTATTATTATTATTATGTTTTGGTATCACTATCTCTAGGATAGGTGGGACAAATGCAAGATCGGCCATGGCAAGATTCTTGCATTTTAATTATATAGAAACGTTTAGGAATGTGCGTACAATAGAGGTAGTGGATAGTATCACTGCCTTTTGGATAATCGCTAATTTATTGGCAATTTCCAGCATCCTCAGATTGTTAGTGAGTGACTTAGTATTATTATTATTATTATTATTATTATTATTATTATTATTATTATTATTATTATTATTATTATTATTATTATTATTATTATTATTATTATTTATTATTATTATTATTATTATTATTATTATTATTATTATAATTATTATTATTATTATTATTATTATTATTATTATTATTATTATTATTATTATTATTATTATTAATTATTATTATTATTATTATTATTATTATTATTATTATTATTATTATTATTATTATTATTATTATTATTATTATTATTGTTCCAAATAGCGCAAGCATCAATAAATTCAAATTGACTTTTTACTTGCATGGCCCAGTTAAATTTCTCTTGACAGTTTAACATGCGCTTCTGTTGCAAGAAACAGATTTTTGGAAGTCTGCTGTCATGCATAAATAAAATTTTGAGTAACCAGTTAAGGGTCATTTTAAAAATATTATAAAGAAGTTTGACTCGGCCCGGTTCAAGTCTTATTACATAATCCGGTGTATTGATTGGCACGGATAAAATTCTTTTTAAAAAGTTGGTCTGTACACGCTTAAGTATGTCACTATATCTTAAACCCCAAACAGGAATGCAGTTTGTCATTGTGCTTATGACCAAGGACTCAAATAATTTAATTCTTGGGTACCAAGTATCTACTTTGGCTTTTGCCTTATTGGAATGATTGCACCACTTGCTTGCTTAGATTTGTTAGTAGTTACATTTGCCATCTCACAAAATAAAGAAGAGGATTTTAGGGTAACACCTAAGTAAATATAATTATTGGTTAATGCTATAGTTTTATTCTCTAGGTGGAAATGAGAATCCAAAGATCTAAAACCACCTTTAGAAAATTGCATAATTTTTGTTTTGTCAATGTTAATTGTTAAATGGTTTATTAAGGTGTATTCTTCCAATAATTTTAATTTTCTGCCAACATCCACCTCTGAATCTGCGAGTATAACAAGGTCGTCAGCGTATAACAAGAGAGTAACATCATTTTTGTTGTCAACCTTTAGCTCCTCTAGTTGCAAAGAAGTTATCAATGTCTGAAATAAATAGAGCAAAAAGTAGAGGACTAAGTGATTCGCCTCGTAAAACACCAGATGTGAGCTCAAAGGATTTAGAAAATCCATCAGAACATTTAATACGGAATACTGCATTCTCATGCATTTTGCGTATTACAGTTATAATTCTAGAACTAACACTCAAATTAAACAGCTTGAGCCAGAGCAAGGAGTGATTGACGGAATCAAAAGCACGTTTGAAATCAACAAATATTGCAAATATTTTCCGCTTTTTTAATCTAATATGCTGTTGAATTACAGACCATACCCCGGTCGGAAACCGGCTTGTGATTCCTGCAGAATATTGTTAGTTTCAGACCAAGTTATCAACCTGTTCAGAATAATATGTGTGAAGATTTTAGCAGCACAGTTTATTAACGCCAATCCCCGATAATTTAAAGGATCATCGAAAGGACCTTTTTTATGAAGCATACTAAGTGACATTGCGGTCTACTTTCGGGGCATGATGCCAGAATCAAAAATGTTGTTAAATAGGACTGTAATATATAGAATCCAATTATTGGGAAGTTTTTTAAAATACTCATAAGAAATACCATCAGTACCAGGAGATTTATTATTTTTGCAAGCATTTATTACTGTATAACATTCCTCTGTGGATATTTGAGCGTCAAGGTAGGGATGCAAAGCATCGAAAAACTTGGTGGTAACTAAACTTCTAGGAGGGTTAACATTATTATAAAAACGTTCCCACATTTCTATGGTGAGATTAGGGTGAATATTTCTAAACGAACGAAATTGTTTTATTGTCGACCAAAACTCCTTTGGATTTCTACAACTTGATAATGTAGAGATCATATCTGCCTCAAATTTACGACGTTTAAATTTGATTATTTGTTTATATTCTTTTTTCATATTTGTATATTTATTTAGAGTATCTTGGGAAAAGTTGTTGTTTCGACAATGTGAAAGAGCTAAATTTAATTGTTTTTTTGCGGCATAACAAGCATCATCAAACCAAGGTTTGCTTAGTCCCATTTTTTTGACAGTTTTAGAAGGAATGGTCTTTACTAAGTTTAAGTTATCTGCAGACTCATGTATAGCTGCATAAAAATTATTGTAAGATTCATCTATATTTTTAATAAAATGTATCCTATTTGAATCACGCATCATAAGTTTAAAGGATAAAGCAAGATTGTTATTCCAACATAATTTTCTCTGTATAATATTTGTATTAGTTGTTATATTAGTTAATGATCTATAATTAACAAAATTTAATTTTAGACAAATAGGAAAATGATCGGAAGTCAGTTCATTATTATATACGAAAAAATTATCCATATATTGCAAGTATAAATTATTTATCCAAACCAGATCTATCACACTACAGCCCAATTTACTGATATGCGTAAAATTAGCAGGCCTATCAGATGGCGTTCGACCGTTTAATAACGAAAATGAGTTAGAATACATAAATTCAACCATAGATTTTCCTCTCGAATTAATAACCTTATCATATGTGAGTCTTTCTTCAAATAAATTAGTATTTTCTATAAGTTCCAAAGGTAAGTGTCCTAGATTACCAATCCTACAGTTAAAATCTCCGCCAATTATGATCATAGAGTCAGGAAAAGAGCACATTATTTCATTTAAAGTAATTTAAAAGATTTCCAATAATGAGGAAATATTTAAGGATGGTTTAAAATACACGTTACACACAATAAAGCCATTAAATTGAGATTTCATTAGACAGATTAGCCACCAAGGGGAATTATCTAGTACTTTACATGTAAAATCTTTACTATAAAAAATGCACAAACCATCACTAGCTTTACCAGCAGATTTCTCTTTAATGGCATTAACAGTAATTACATTAAATGTGTTTAAAAAATGGGGACAAGTTTTTATTTCAGAGACAAGCCATGTCTCAGATAGACAGAGTATATCAACATAAAATAAGTTTGTGATAGTAATAAATTCACTAATATTTGCATAACCTTGACAGTTCCAGAAGAAAATTTGTAATGGTTGCTATTGGTTGCTCTGCGATGCACCAATATTATTTACAGAAGAAGTATTCATCTGTTTGAAGATCTTGTAGGTTCCTTCAGTTGTGTTGGTTGGGTTGTTCGAATCTCTAGTCCTTTTTTTTTTGTTATTTTCATTTTCAGGGATTATTGCAACAATTTCAGGTACCCCTTTAATATACTTAATGGTAAGATATTCTCCATTTTTCTTTCTAACCTCCAGCTCATCTCTTACATTCTTCAAATAGTTTAGTTGGGACGGAGTATTATCGCTTTTAATATATATTTTACTCGCACTATTAATTTTAGATTTGTTTTTTAGGATATGTTTGACCAAGCTAGGCAATCTAAAGTGACTTTTAATGGTCTGGGATGCGAAAGCACATTTCTATTTTCGAGTTTTCCAAGATGAATTGCGTCAAAATTTTTATTTCAAGATTAGGATTAAAGTGTTCGATAAAAGCTTTAGATGTTTCAATATCAAGGTTTTTAGTTTGATTTTCAACAAGACCAAGAATAATCAAATTTTTTTCACGGTTTACTCTGTCTCGAACTTCATGTAAAAGCTGTTCAGGAGAATTATTTTGGATCTTTGCTTCAATAATTTGAATTTTATTACGTATGGATTGATTTTCATCTCTTAATGCGGATAATTCATTTTTGCATTCATTTATTTCTGTGCTTTGTGTAGCAATAATAGACTTTAAATCTGTAATGTTAGTATTACAAGTTTCAACAGATTGACTTAAAGTCACTAGTTGCGACATTAATTGATTAAAATGAGATATGTTAAGCGAATTACTGACAGCAGAAAAATTTGAATTTTTGTTGTTACAATTTTTGCAGCTCCAATTTTTCGTGGATTTGTCGAGAGTCCATCCAGCATCGATACATTGATCGTGCGATGCGACTTTACAGACTCAACAGCAGACAATCGAATTTAAATCCACAACCGGTTTCAAGCATTTACAGCAATTATTTTTAGGCATTTTGATAAGAGTATTAAACGTTGTTTAGGTTTCGTTTAAATTTCACAAAAATAGTCCTTTTTTTTAGTTGAAAAGTTCAGATTAATTAGATTTTTATCTTACTAACTTATTTGTTTCAATAGTATTTTACTGACCTTAATTAACGAACTATGATAAACAATATCACTTTAAATACATATAGGTACACAAGCTAGACAGGTAGAGTAACGATGTGAACACTACGGCGGACACTGCCAAACTCTTCAAAATCCCTTAAATCTTAAATGTTCAGCAAGGACTAGATTTCTGCCTTTAAATATGGTATGTAGTTGGAATGCAATTTTGTAACTTATTGATAGGAAACCAATTGTATTCATTAATTCTATGTTTTCTTTCAAATTAAAAATGAAGAATATAAAAATCACAATCGCAAATATACCATTATTTTTCTTTTGGTAATTATCAGTTATTATCTAATAATAATTTTTTAATTTTGACGTTTAACCGTTTCTTTATCAATGGTTTAGCCTATTTTTTAATGACAACTTATTAGACTTAGGCAACTTCTCATACTTTTTCTCGTAAATACTGTAAAATACCTATGTTTTAATATTGTTTTTTATTGATTATACTTGCTTCTTTTAGCTGAAGCAATAAAAATATATAATGAAAATAAAATAATTTTGTTACTTGTTTTACAACTCCATTTACTTTATTAAAAATCAACCTATATATTTTTTAATAACGAATGCTATCAAAAATTGTATTGTCAGTATACGAAAAAATCGTCCGTTTGTTCATAAGTTAGTTGGCGCTGCTGTCACGCACGGTACCAATAGGCAAATGGTGGGTCACTACTATTTCTTCTACCCCATTTACCTTATTCCTGATCCTTCTACTGTGGCTGAAAAGGCTAGGAAAGCCTATAGTGCCTTGTTCCCCACGGAAACATTAAAATATAAATTCCTTTTCTGCCGTTTACTGAGATAGTAACAGTGTCGCCTCCTATTTTCCTTAAATTTGAGTTTTTCAATCAACCATATTTAAACATCATTGCTGGTGTTGCATTTTGAATTTAAAACCAACAATGCGCTGTATATCTTAATCAAATAGGTACAAATTTTAATTGTCCATCTTGTATATATTTTAATATAGTTTTAAATCAAACTAAATTCTTTTTTTTATGTAGTTTGTTTGACTTTAAAGAAAAAGTGGCAGGTATTCAAGGAGTGTTTATGCAGAAAATTAAACAACAGAATAAAGTGAATAATCTTATCGAAGTGGATCTACATATTTATTGCGCCATTAATACGAAGAACATGCCATTGAATTTTAAATCATTTAAATTGGGAACTGTAGGCTATATTTATTTTAATATTCCATTATGTCGGATTAACCGGCTTTTCGAAAATATAATGTGTTGGGCTATTAACTCTCGCAAATTGTGTGGCGTTTTGTGTTAACTTTAGTCGACAAGATACACTAAAATATCAAAGCCCTAATAACTTTCCTCTTTTAATTATAATATTTTTCGTCGTTTGCAACTGCTTACCTAAGTTTAAACTAAAACAAAACCTATAAAAGAAAAATATATATTTTTTAAAAATAGCAAACAGTTGTAAACAATATTTCGTATCAAAATAAAACAACAAAACATTGTTTACAGATCGAAGATATCTCGAAATTTTAAAACAAAAGTGCAAGTAACTTATGGGACACCTCCGCATTCAATTTCATCACGTCTGTCTTGCTGATTCACTTACCAAGAAGGTAGCCAACCACATAATCTTTGGACCTGGCCATTCTATTAGATTTTCAACATCGGTCATGATAAACCTAATTAAAGAACATTACCTTGTAAAATGCAAGGAAAGTTGGTACGAAGTAAGTATAGTTGCTGGTGAGTTTTAATTTACCCTCGCAAACAAATACTTAATTAGACAGAATCTGCGCCTGATTGCAAGCTTTTATTGGTTATCAAGAACAGAAAAATCTCAACAGTATGGAACTATCAAACTCCACACTCTGCAACTCCAACACATTATCTATGATTTTCGTTGTTCTCATCTACTTAAAGATTAGCATTTAACGAGTATTGGATAACATCAACAAACATATTATGAGAGACATCTATTGGTGATTTTGTCCAATACATAAATTATATAGGCTGGGTGACGTGCTAAGAAAGGCCGCGCCGATTTAGGAGAATGCACAAAGGGACTAGAGATGTCTCAGGCAACTTATAGGACAACCCATCCTCCCAGCTTTACAGGCACATAGAGTAAACTTCAATGTTTACTTGATAAGGACACTTGTACAAATCGACAGCAATGGCAAAAGTCGTGACATGCGCTATAGCGTAGAGAAAAAATCAGTACAGTTATTTAATTTGCAGAACGTAGTACATGTTTAAAAGGTAGACATTTTATTTACTCCTCATCCTTCAATGCTTGTTTAAATAAAAGTTTTCATTTAGATTTAATCATGTTTCCATGGTTTTACTTGTTTTTCGACAGATAAGTCAGACTTTACTTATTCATAGCCGTATCGTATGTATTTAAATTGATTCGGAATTTTGTATAACTATATATTATAATTTTACAGTTATGTAAGAATGGCAAGTGCATTAGAAAATATTGCAAGCACAAGTAAGCGTAGATGACCTAGTGGACACAAAGTATTATCTTTAGAAGAAAAAAATATCATACTTAGCGTATTTATTTATTTTCAAGAAAACTTTGTTTCACTCACTGTGAATGAAATAGCTACTAAATGTGAGACCAATAATGGAGTATCTAAGCGGACAGTGTATAACATTATTAAAAAAGGTACAGTTATTGGAGAAGTCTCACATCCGAAAAAGCTCCCAGGAAGAAACGAGACCTTTATCGAAACTTGGGTAAAGAATGTTATAAGGAAAATGGTACATTCTTTTTTCTTTCGAAATACAAACTACCATGAAGAAACTGATGGCCTTATGTTTGAAAATTGGTTTTAGACCATTATAAAAAAAAATCTAGTTAACTCTGTTATAGTTTTGGATAATGCATCTTATGACAGTCGTTAAAGGAGTCACTACCTACAAAATATGGAAAAATAAGATATTTCAAAATGGCTTCAATCTAAAAATATTATCAGTCCTCTTAAATCCTTATAGACGGCATTACACGTAATAGCAAGACAACATAAAAATAAGTTCAAAAATATATTATACACGAGATGGCCCGAGAAAGAGGAATTAAAAATTTCAGATTGCCTCCTTAGTACGCAGAGTTAAATTTCATTGAGGTGATCCAGTCACAAATAAAAGGTTATGTTCCTCAAAACAATATAACATTTAAATTACCTGATGTGTGAAATTTGTTTTTGAAAGCAGTTTTAGATGTAAATGTAGAACATTGCATTGATTATGTTAAGAAGGTAAGAAGTTCATTTTGAAACGTGGATATAGCAATGGAAAATTTAATATACCCTATAATAATAAACCTCAGAAAAGACAATGATAATGATACCAGTAGTTAAATTGAAAACTTTTATAGATAGTTTTTAAATCTTTGATTTTAGGTACTGAAGTGTTACTTTTAATTCAAGAGATTAAAAAAAGTTTAATCCTATTAACAGCATATATTCCTCCTTGTTATTTATTGGTTAAATTTTATTCTTTCAATGTTAAAGTGCAAAATTTTTGTCGAAAGCAGTGGTGGCTTGTACTAATTTAAAATGGGTATTCACTTTTTCCAATAATTTTATCATTTGTAAGTTCGGTTTAAAACCTTGTACAAGTGTAGTTATTATTATCAATATCATACTGTTTTCAAGCACTACAACCATTAATGAATGAATAAATGAATATTTTACTTATTGTAATATTTGTTTTGTTTTTAATACGTTGAAAACCATTTACAAACATAATTCAACTAACTTTTCTTCATATTTCGATATTATTTTTAATATATTATTTAATAAATAAATTGATTTTTATGTAAAAAATATTATTACATTAAACTTTACCTACCATTTTTCAGTTTTTATTGTAAATTTAATTATTTTCACAATTTGTCACACATGTTAAAATAATATATTTTTTAAATACCCTTTATTAGCAAAAAACAAATGAACTAAAATGTGTATTTTATAAGATCAGTCCCATTACAATACAAAATATTACACACATACAAACTAGAATGAAGATATAATACGTGGCATTCTAAATTATACCTTTTACAGTTTAACAGACCCTTTTAACCCTCATTTTCAATTAGATTATTTTCGGAATCAATAGGCCTCATCCCCTTGTAGAGCTTGATTTTTCGAAAAATTTCAAGTTGTAAATTATTGTTTTTTTTTTGAGATTTGTTTTAAATATTTTAACCCTCTTTAAATAATTTTTTTTTCACAATCAATAGGCCTCATCTCCTGATAGAGCTTGATTACTACCAGAAATTTCGTTGATATCGCTTTTCATTTTTATTTATGATTCTTTTTTAATTTTAACTCCCCTTAAACCCCCATTTTTAAACAGATTTTTTTTTACAAAATTAAAGGGTTTCTTCTCCTTATAGAGCTTGATGTTTGCTAAAAATTTTAAGTTAATATCATTTTTAGTTTTGGAGTTAGGATTTTTTTTATATTTTAACCCTCCCTAACTCCTCTATTTATTCAGATTTTTTTTTAAATCAATAGGCTTTATCTCTTCTCATAGAGTTTTATTTTTACTAAACATTTCATATTAATATTGCTTTTCTTTTTTAATTTCAACCCATCCTAACCCCCTATTTTTATTCAGATTTATTCATAAACAATAGGCTTTAAATTTTCAAGTTGACATCATTTTTCGTTTTTGACTTATCTTGCAGACAAAAACCGTGACATCTAATACTATTCACAGACTACTGTGTGAAGAGTAGAATAATAATATAATTAAGGCTAAAACAATAAGATAAAAGACTAAAAAATAGGTACAATAAAAGAATGATAAAGTCAAAGAATTGAAAATTATTTAACAGCTATCTCAGTATTTCGGAGATAAACTGTGCTATCATTCTGATCAGCTTTTCAGTAGAATAGACTGAATGTTGGTTGAACAATTTTCGTGTTCCATATTTACATATAATAATTATATTTCGACAAGAAATTCAGTTGGCCCCAATTATTGTCACAATATGTATTGTTTACTAATAATCTAACTATTAAAACTATTTTTTAAAGTACATGAATTGTTGGTTTTTGTAACATATTTCTGTTCTGATCACAAATTCTCTATGACATACCTATTGTCTTATACCTTCAACATGCCTCTATAAATTGTAAGACTAACGTAAGAGTTAAATAGTGTTATTTGATGTTTAACTTATAAGTTTATTAAACATTGAAGATAGCGTTATCTATTTTTTAAGTTAACTTATATAACTCATTATACATGGTATAGAATACGCCTGAAAAGGGCTCGATGAGCCGATTTTAAAAATTAAACCTTTATAAAACTACACTGTCTACATAATATACCTCCCAGATAGATATTGGTAAATATTTAATTTAGTCTTAATGATATAGGTCCATACCTAACATAGACACAACTATTAAGGGTCGATCTTTCACCTCTGAGTAAAGTTACATGTAAGTTTACTTGATAGATTAACAAACAATAGCTCTATAGTTTAATCAGCAAGTAGTTACTTTTAACTTGGTGAAAAGACTGGCCCCTAAGAAAATATATAATAAAATTGTCATACTTTTTTAAAACTTTGTTTGTCTTTTCTTGGAAACAAAAATATATGCTCAATGCATAGTTGTGTATATTCTGTATATATTCTTGGGTATATTCGGTAGACTCTGGAACAAAAAACAACGTAATTAACTGTAATTTGAAATTCAAAATAACCTCAAAAATAATAATAATTTTGTTTACCTGTGACGTTTTTTGGTAACAATCGTTGAATTGACACACATACTTCCGATTTATTAAAGTCGCAGTTTTATTTAAACTTAATTTTTAATACAATTCACAATTAAAATTGTCTCATGCTGATTTTTAGAATTTGACAGCTTGATTGGAAACGTTGAGAACATAGAATATGGAGTAAGTAGAGACGAAATAAAGACTATTTTGTGATATGACAAGTGGAGGTACTTTTCGTCATATTTTGATTAATTTTAAGTTAATAATTTTATATTTGTAGATTGACGGAATGAAAATGTTTTTATATCATTTAAATCGCCCTATTTTAAAATAATGGCATTTATTCTCACCAAAACTGGCTAGGTCGAGTTTGACATATGTCTTAAAAGAGTAACGCAAAAGTGCAAACACGTTTAGTACCGTCATTCCTTCTCTATATCTAGGTTTATTTTAATTTTTTTATGAATTATATAACTTTTTTTACACACACATGGATATTAGCTTATCTACAAACAGATTTAAAAACAAAAAAGTATGTTCCACCAATCACAGTTTATATTTTGGACAACCAACTACTATTATTTTTATAATTTTAAATAAGTGACAATCCTATCAAACTAATTGTCACTATACTTTTTAGTTATGAAGATTAAATATTCATTAAAATGAGTAATTTTTGTGTAAAATCGATAAATAATAGCATTTTAATTTTTATTTTATGTTGAAAAAAAAAATAAATTTTAATTAAACTATATGAATCCTTAAGGAAGCTATGAACGCGAGTACAGAGCGGTTTTTTTTTTTCATGTTAATTTTGTTTTAAAAATTTAAAAATTAATAAATTAATTTAAAGTTAGTTATTTTGTCTTAATAACATAAAATATTTTTTTGAATTTGTAGATTTTCCTTAGAAAAAATATACTATACAACTTCGTCTTCGTGCCATATGACCACTCTTGTTGCACAAACTACTATTTTCATACAAAATTAAATCTACGAAGTAAGTATATACCATTTTAGATGCTGTGACCTTATTTATTTATTTATAGACTCTTTATTTTACAAAGTACATCTATGGAATGTGACGTTATATCCCCACTTTTACTGCACTCCTTTTTTATTCAGACTATTACTTGAGACACGATGAACAGATCGATTTATGCCGCATTGCCGAATTTGCTAACACTACGAAAAATTTTAAAATATTAAAATACTACACAATTGATGATTTCTTAATTATTTATTACGGCTAAAGTGATTAATCTTTAAGGACCGATTCCACCGTTGTGTTAAACGGAGTTTAAAATGATATTTTTACATTAACAATGTCATTTTAATCTCCGTTTAACACAACGGTGGAATCTGGTACTAAGAGAAACATAGTACCTTATTCACGAAAAAACCAGCAAGGCTTAAAATAGGATAAATTAAACGTTTTAATTTACAATGATTCGGCGTATGCATTTAGTCGAAAATATATACAGTGGCTTATATTACGGACGTAAAATTAAATAATATAAAAAATCTTACAACTAGTCAAATAGAAATTAAGAGCTGAAATTAAAAATAAAGCTTTTTCATAACCCATGCTCCCAGCCCTCACTAATAAAAAGATGAATGCCTCTGCTGAATTTTAGCTCTTAATTTCCATTTTCTAGTTGTATGAATTGTTAAAAAAATATATAATTTTACGTTCGCAATATGAGCCATGTTGTATACATTTTCGGCTAATATTGAAATTTGGTGAGATTATTTTTAACTGAATGTACTCGCCCAATCACTGTAAATTAAAACATTCAATTTATCATATTTTAAGCTTTTCTGGTTTTTTCGAGAATAATATAACATGTTCCTTTAAAGTATCTCTAAGTTTGTTTTAAAAAACTAAAAAATGCTCCTTTTAATTGAACAGTATACAATCGATCTAGCAGCAGCCTAAACTGAAAATTAACATAAATGTTATCATCAATCTAAAAAATCCTTGTTGCTCGAGTTTTAAAAACCAATTAAAAAATCATGATTCCTATACTTTCCTTATCTGTATACAGATAGGAAAGTAAAAACTCATATTCCAACATTGCCAACAATTAATGTATTCATTTTAATTTTACTACTTTTATTGTTGTTTTTTATATTTTTTTATCATTTTAACCTTATTTGTGTACTGTATTTAAACATTTTAATTTATCTTAAAACTTTTTATGTTTTATATTAAGAGAAGTTAGATGTAAGAATAGCCTCCATCACTTAAATTTTGAAAAATTATAAATAATTATTAGTCAAAGTAATGAACCATGTAAGAGGCCCCAATGAAGGCGGTAGAAAACAAATAGTAACTAAAACAAAAACTAGATGTTCTACTAGCGTTTTAAGTGAATGCCTTTATTGATTCACTGTAATTAAATTGGATTATAACATCAACCATTTAACAGTTCTTAAAAAAAAGGAAAAGTGGCAGCCTTATAAAGTTACTTTAGTTCAGAAACTTCTGGAAGACGATAAAATTGAATTTTGCAAAATTTTGATTTAAAAATTATAGATTTTTTTGTTAGAGTATTGGTACTAGTCATTATTGACTAACGTACAATTTTAATCTAAAATCTTATAAACTTATTACTTATCTAAGAAATCCCCATTGGGCTGTCTTAATTGTTTCTATAGAAAATCGTTACAAGTAGGCGTGACGATTTATTACACTGTTTTATACTAGCACTATCATTAACGTTCACTGCACTAGCTCAAATGATTTCTTCCTTTTGAGCCGACTGTTAAGTGTAGAGTTGTCCAGTAATTGCAGCGCTTCTTCGTTGACGTTTCTATAGTACCAAGGTGCGTCAGCAATGCATCTTAGGACTTTATTTTGAAATACTTGCTGGCAAATCCCTATAACTGTATGCTATAAATCCAGATTGGTTTTAGGATTTGTTTATAAATCAGCAGTTTGTTGTACACTGACAATTTGGATTTTCTTCCTAGAAGTCAATACATTTTTTGAATTTAAGTTCGTTTTTTTCGCTTTTTTTATGTGCTCTTTCCATTTAAGTCTTACATCTAGGTTCATCCCTAGGTATTTGGCCAAATTGTGATGCGCAATAACGTCATTGTTTATTCTTATTTGTTTTTGTTTATTTGGTAAAAGAGTGAAATCAATAAGCACTGATTTAGTTTGATTTATTTTCATTTTCCACTGTTCTGTTCATCGATTGATTTTGTTTAAGGTTTCCTGAAGTTTTTCTAAGGTCTATGTATTAGTTCCGCCAACTTGCAGTGTCATCCGCTAATGTTGCTATTTTAACACATTATTGTTGAGAGATATCGCTGGTGTATGATAGGTAAAGAACCGGTCCTAGCACACTGCCTTGTGGGATACCTGCTCTAATTTGTTTCATTTTGGAGTATGAATCGTCTTGCTTTATTTTAAACATTTTTTCCGTTAGATATGATTATCGAATGTCGACATATTGTCTAGGGAGCATTTTTCGTTTTTAGTTTAAGGTCAGTTGAATAGTATTTGTTAAGTCCTCTTGAAAACCTTTCCAATTAGTTTTCCGAGTTGCTAGGGTGGATTTTGCTTCTTTTTAAATAACATTATCACTTAGAGTAAGGATTACTGTAAAATGGTCTGAATCCATATCAAAGTTTTCTTTTACTTGTGTATAGTTTGGCGAAATTTTCCTTAGAATAAAGAAATCCCAAAGGTCTGGAATCTTATTTGGGTTGGTGGGCCAATAGGTGGGTTTTTCAGAAGATGTACAACGAAGTTCTGATGCAGCTCGGTGCAAGTCTTTTCTTTTGACTGTGGTTAATCTTGAACTCTAGTTGGTGTTTTTGGAGTTGTAATTTCCACCGATTATAAATTTGTTACCTAGTTTTTTAAATACATTGAGATCATTTTCTTTTTTCTGGCTGTATCTTTTGCCTCCCTAAATGCCAATGGTGGTAATGGTTACCTGATTTTCTGGTTCTTAGACGCCTGGTTCCTCATAGTGGCAAATATTTTTTTTTAATAATTAACGCACTTCGTCCTCTTGCTGTATTTGATGGATGGATAGTGTGATAGAAGTTGTATCCTCTGAATTTAATATATGACTCCATTGTAAGGTTGATCTTAGAAGTCAGATATATATCTATTTTTTTGTACGTCCAAGAAAACTTTGATATCAGTTTGTTTTTGAAGAATATTATTGGCATTCCAAGTGTCTATTTTAATCTCTTCTGTCCATTGATGGTTTTGCTATACAGGGTGTCCGAATAAAAAGTAGCCAATTTCCAGAGCTTATAACTTTTAAACGTGCGGTTTCTGCTATGTGTTATTTTGCTTTAAGTTTTGCTTTAGTGACACAGAAATTATGTATTACCTATAAAGGGTGTTTTTTAAAAATCTCCTCTTTAAAATTCACCGTAACCAAATTTTATCAAATGGAAACGGACTAATTTTCATTGGGACATCCTGTATATTTGGGGTTTGTTTAATTCTTTTAGCTTCTGGAGCCTGTCAAAGTGTGAATCTATTTTGGTTATTAAGGATAATAATAATAATATTAATTCATGAGTGGTACTTTCTGCTAGGCTGACTGACTATGCAGTATGCTGTGCAATTTGTGGCGTGGGATATATGGCTGGTTGTGAAGTTCTGATAGGTTGCTCTGGTGAGTTTGTTACCTAAGAATATGTTATTTCATTTCTGACAGTAGGAAAAGCGTTTATGCGACAATCCTGCCTCGGCATTATCTTAGGTTTAGTGGTGTTATCCTTCCTTATCTAAAAGATTTTAGCTACCTTACATTCTCTGTAGCTAGCAGGATGTTTCATTAGGCAGTTTATATACTTCGGTTGTTATTCTGGACTTTTTACACAATCCTTCGTAAGATATTTTCCTACGCACTTAATTTTCTTTTGCAAAAGTTGTGTGTATGTCCAAATAGCTGGCAGTTTTTGCATTAAAAACCTAATTTTGACTCTTTTATGATTTATATTCTAACTTTAAGTATTGCTTTGATTTCGTAGTTTTTCTTGATATCTTCAATATTTTTAAAGGATAGCATGAATACCGGCAATTATTTTTTATTTAGTTTATAAGTGTTATCTTCGGTTATTTCCATTTCCTTCTTTATTATATTAACAGCTTCTTTACATTTTAATCCTTGACTTTGCAAGTCTTCAACAATATCTTCTGGATTAGATGTAGATGGTAGACCTCTAACTATTACTTTAATATCTCGGTTTGGTTTATTTCATAGGAATGCCAATTTATGTCTTTGGCATTTAAGGTTAATATGACATTTTTGAAGTCTTCTTGTTTAGTAATAATTTTAAACTGGTTATTGCTTAGAGGTGTGGCTTAAAAGGAAATATTATTTTATGCCAGTGTATGGCGCAATTCTTCATACTTATTGATGTTGCTTGCTATTATCGGGGTAAAATTCACTGCTTTTTCGACTGTTTCTTTCTCTTATTGTTGATTTTTGCTACCACCAGGTTGGCCAAGAGTGGTTTCTGGAGAGGAGTTGGCTTTTCGTTTTTTCTTCTATTGTTTCTGCTTTCAGATGTTATCCATTCTATTTCTTTGTTAGTTTAATCGCCTTTTTCTTTTGCCAGTTCCTCTTCATCAGTCTCATAATTCGTTGGACTGTTAGATTTTTCTTTGTTTAAGCTATTAATTTGATTTGCATATTTTTTGGATGAAGCTACATTTATTCTAAATGATCAGCAAACTGTTTGGGGGGTAGGCAACTTTCAATAGAAATATCTCTAAGCACAGTCCAAAAAAAACCCAAACCAGTAATTTCACACATATAACAGTATACCCCATCCATCCATGTTTAATAATTCATTTAAGTCTGCGTTAGTTTGCGATACAGAGATCCTTATAATGTTTTGTAAATTATCGTCTAACAATCTCGTGTCTTATATTTTGATAATATTATTTCTTGAACCTCTAAGCGCACATAATCTGAAAAATTAACTACTTAAAGATGCTTCGCTGAGTGTATCCTTAAACCAGAATCGGGGATTGGCTATCATTGCTCTATACTTTAAGGTGGTTTCAGCGTTTTGCAGATCCTATCTGATGTAAATGGTCAGACGTATTAGTATTGAGGTACGGAACATGTACATTAGATTTAGAAACACTAAACTAGATATCTAAAGAAATTGAATTTATGGGCGGGAATAATAGACAATAGAATTATAGGATCATACCTTATTAGGTCCTTGATATTAAACATTTTTGTAAAATTTTATGGTACCCCAATAGAAATAATTTGTGGCTAAAGCAAGATGGTGCGCCCTCACACTTTGTCGTCTTGATGAAAAATTACTTGAACAGCATCTTCTCCATATCGGATTTGATGAAGAGGATTAAGCTAATGGACTCCTAGGTCACCAGATTTACCTTCTCTTGATTATTTTTGTTTTTTAAACAAGGTAACTGTACCAAAATAACTCCAGAATTTATTGACAAAGTTTGGGCAAAATTCAGTACTCGTCTTTCTTAGGTGAAGGTCGTCAATTTGAGCATTTTTAAATTTGGTTGAATTTAATGTACAACTATATTAATAATTGTAATATTAAACTTGTTTGACCCTGTAAAAACCTAAATTACTAAAATGTATTAATATGATTAGGTGGGTAAATAATTAAAAGACCTTTTAAATGATGTATCGCATAAACCACATTTTATTTAACAGCGTTATCATGGTCACACAGAAGACGTAACGAATATAGTGAGTTATCTGACAAAACGCGCGTTTAAAAATAAAAATCGGCGGGTTTTAGGATTTATTTCTTTCATTTGCACCATACTGGCAAACATGTAGGTACAGCTAATACCTCTTTGACTAAATCATATGGGGTTTTGTATGGACTCGTCGGGATAGGACTATCGATGATTTATTCACTAAGTGGCTTATTACTTTCAAATTTTCATGTATCCATGTTTCCTATTTAATAGACGTGTTATACATAATTTCATCATATCACTCAATTTACTATAACGCATAACGAGTCACTTTTATACTAGTTACAAAAAGGTAATGATTTTTAAAAGTTAGGTACTTTAAACGTTAATGAAAGGTTTTTTAAATTATATACATCTAGTGGTATTGTGATTTCTTACAAAAATTTTCATGTACAATTATTATTATTATTACACCTAGCTGTCTTTATATAAAAAAAGTTTTTCTAAATAGAGGGTTTTTATTAAGTACGTATAAAAACTTTAAATGGCTAATATTTAACCAATTTTAAGGCAATAAGTTCATATGACCATGTGACCTAAACCTCTTAACTTTTGAGCTAGAGGGTGGTAAAGTTTTCAGAAAAAATCGTGTTTTCTAATAACTGTGGGATTATTGTAGATATTTTTACGAAATTTGGTACACATCTACTACGCATTAGGATGCATATTTTGATGTACAAACAATTTTATTATTTCTACTGGTTCATCTTAAAATAACAATTATTTTTGAAATCGCTCACTCGTTTTTTTTTTTCGACCGACACATAGTTTTCGTCCGACTCATAGTTTTCTGCATCGAGCAAGTGAAAAATATGTCTTATTTTGATGAGTATTGTTATGTAATAAAAGACTGAGACTAAACTACTTTTACAAATAAGTAAATGACATTTGCAATAATTGCTAAAAATGCCCGCCACCTACTATTATGCATTGATAGACGTACATACTCTAAACAATGGCACACGATTCAAATAGCCTTTTTCTTAGATTCTGCTCGTTTTGGACTGTTAAACTAGTAAACTAGTGTCTTTGAGTGACCCAACAGAAAAAATCCAAAGGAATTAAATCTGGTGATCTGGGAGGCCAGTTGCGGTCCCGCTCTTCCTATCCAACGATTATGGTAATTCTCATCCTGAAATTGACGTGCAAGCAAACTCAAGTGTGCCAGTGCGCCATAGTACATGAACCACATACTGTTTCTGGTAGCCAAATCAACTTCTTCTAAATGTTCAGGAAGCGCATGTTCCAAAAATCTTCTGTACTCTTCGCCATTTGACCTTTGTGAAAGAATGCAAGGTCCATTAAGGTGATACCCGATAACCGACCCAAATATTTGGAGAAAAACGATCTTGGAAATTATTTTCTGTGATAGCATTAGGATTATCCTCAGCCCAGATATAGTTGTTGTAGAAGTTTGCAAGTTTTCTTCAATTCTATTTAACGCAGCTTATTCAATTTCAACAGTTCGAACTGTCGCAAGCCTTCCTGGGATATCCATTGTCCTTTTAAAGCTGCCAGTTTCACAAAGTCTTGCGTGAATATTAATGAAAGTTTAAAAATGTGGAACTACTTGTTGAGGATATCATGCTTGGTACATTCTTTTTGCAGTATGTACATTACCGTAAATGATTCCATAGACGAAATGAATATCTGCCATTTTTGCATTAGTATATTCGTACATTTTGAATACAATAATAGACAATCAATTATTATATACATATAGATTTTTTATTTAAATCTATGTTAAAAAATGGTTATTAAACACACCCAGAAAATTGTTTTATACTTTATTAAATTAATTATGTAAATTTTACAATAGATATAAATAACTATACTTACCCAAAATAAGACATCCAACCGAATACCCAATACCCTCTTGTTACTTTCTCGCATTATAATGGACATTGACAAAAAAATCCCGGATTTGACATCATCCGATTTTGACATTACCCGAATTTGACGTTTTTAGCCTATAATATACCTACCTATGCTGCGTTTGAAAACTACCTCGATTTGCTCTTTTTACTCGAAGCCGTTCTTTTAATACATCTGCGGCTTCTCGATGGGATCTGCTCCGTGGTTTTTTAAAGCAGAGCTGGTAAATCGAGTAAGATCTATTTACTCCGAATTAAATTTTAGAGCTTTCGGAGTAAATGTAATTTCTGTGAAAATTGACAAAGTAGATGTACTTTTCTGAAATGTACAGACATCATTCGTCGTCTCTTGTGTTGCAGTTTATTCTTTTTCATGTGTTTAGTTATTAAAAAAAAAATATTTACAAAAAAATGTCAGACAAATGAGAACATGGTTTATTTTCTAGTGAAAGCAAAAAGTGAAAAATAACACAGCTAAAAATTAACTTTAATTTGCAACTTGCAACAAAAACCACGAGGCGAGAGATAAAATTTTATTTAAAAGAAAGGTTTACGTTTGTTATTTTAATGAAAACAGGATGCAGGAAACACAAACAAATCCATAGCCGTTCTTTTATTTCACATAAGCTCGATTTGCTCGATGATCACGTGACTAAAAAATCTACTAGCTCTACTCCGCTCCGTGAGGTACTTTTCAAATGTAGCACTAATATGTAACAATTTTTTTAATTTTACATTATTAATGTTTAAAAAAAAAAACTTAAAATTTGACAACACAAAAAAAATAAATAAATTATTAATTATTATTATGAATTATCACGTACAAGCGGTACACAATGTAAGTACTGCCTCTGTGAATTTGTATGTTTATTAATTTCTTGTCGTTTTTATAAATGTATTTTTTAAATGTATATTTCAGTAAATAAACATTATTATAATTATTATATATATTATACATTTTTAAATGATAAATCCGTCATCAGTTTTTAAAATCAACTGTCATGACTGATTCCGCTACTATGGACACCTCTCACTTGTTTTCCAAAGCTTGCTATGCATGTATGTACAACCTGATTTTTAGCAATTTGACCTTGAAATAAAACTGTTTTTATTTTTCTAGTTATTAGAAAAAGAAAAGATTTTTTTCTGAAAATTATACCACTCTGTCGCTCAAAAGTTAAGAGATTTAGGATATGTGTTCAAATAATTTTTTTGCCCTAAAATTAGTACCTAATAAATACCCTATATAAGCAGTAAAAAAATTATTTATGAAATACCAATTGATTTCTTAATAATTGTTTTTGTTATGTATTAATTGATACCCAAAAATAAATTTGTTAAAGGCTATCACTGACAATGAAATAAAAAACCCGTAAACATTGATCTGCAGGCCGTAAAACGTCACACTAACCAATTTAACTAATACAAGTACTCAGATAGAAGTACATATAACCAAACTTATATGAAATCACTGTATATTTCTGAATAAACTTTTTGTAAGGAAAAAATTTGGTATCCAACTTTAAGATAAGGCTTTTTATTTTAAACAAACATGATAATAAAGAAGAAACGACTACCAAATTTCTATAAGAAATCCCAGTGTTTCTCATCCAGAGCTACAACGACAACTTCTGGAAGCTACAGGTGTGAACGTTTCAGTTGAAACCCTAAGAAAAAGACTTCCACTTGAGGGTAGTACAGTAGGAAAGAGTTACGGGTCCCATAGTTATCTAGGCAAAATTAAATTGGACGGCTAAATTGGTGCCTTCAACACCAAAACTGGACAATTGAGGATTGGCAAAATATTCTTTTTTCGGATGAGACCAGAATTGGCCTAAGATCAGATAACCATCGAGTTCGGATTCTCAGAGCTCCAGGAAGATGAGCGAGACTTCACGCTGCCAGATCTGCCCTAAGATATCAAAGCGGAATTGTAATCTAAAGAAGTATTATGCTGGAAACAAAAACTTCATTGTTACCACTTCAACAAACTTTAACCAGTCCGAGGTATGTTGATTTGGTGCTAGAACCAATCGTTATGCTTTGGAGAGCTGCAATTGGGGATAATTTCATCTTTATGCACGATAATGCACCTCCCCATACCAGCAAAGTGGCTAGAGAACGTCTTGAAATGAAAGGTATCACAATTTTAGACTGTACTGCATGATCACCAGACCTAAATCCTATCCAACACTTGTGAGACCAGCTCAAAAGAAGGGTTAGAGCTCTTTAAAACAATGCAGGAAATATCACACAGCTTATTGATGCAGCATTAGCAGAATGGGAAAACATACCCCAAGACAATGTTGACAATTTATTAAAAAGCATGCCAAAGCGAATAGAAGCTTGCATAAGGGCGGATTGTTAAAACTACCAATTTTTTTTTGTTTTTGCTTTTCCGCTATTAAAAATTAAATCTTATATCGTTTCTAAAACCCAAAAAAATACCATTGTATTTATTTTGTCAACCAATTAATTATTTTAATTGCTATGTGGGTTATTTGTCATTAAAAGTCTTTGGTAAGGACTGAGTTTTATTTATAAACAAAAAATGTTCATACATTTAAAAAATTATGAAAAATAATAGATCATTCCATATAAGTTTGGTTGTATGTAAGTTATTTATTTAATATTAAATATCCCAACCGACAACCAATTTTACAATCCACAGTTAGCAAAATTAAGAAGAAATTCTGAGAACTGGGTCATGTAAAAGACCTCCCTAAAGGTAGTAAAAAACCAATAGCAGAAAACAAGAATACCAAACTTGCATCTTAAATATATGAATTTGTAGAACATATATCGATTTCTTTATCTGAAACGTGTGAAGGGTAGCCCATGGCACTTAGGCCCATTATGCATCTTCCTACACTCGAACTTCCGAAGAATGTAATAAAAATAAAACGAAAAATACAATAAAAGTAACCGGTACCTTTTTATAAAATTTTGTGTAAAAAGAGACTCAAGCAATGTGTTTGCGGTAGTACTCTTCAGAGTTTCACTCGACAAAATATTAAGAAAAAGTGGTATTAGAATGCAAGGAAAAAGCCAAGTTCTTGCATAAATTATTCTAGAAAAGAAAAAACATAATAAATTAATACATTAACGAGATTTAAACAAATTACTTATAATTCAGTGCAACAAATATCGTTTTGGAAAACAACAAAGTTTGGTAACCAGTAAAAATAAAGAAGAAGTGAATAGGGAATCGCGAGAGGAAGCAATACAGTCGGATATCTTCAAAAGACAAAAGTACTCGAAATCATCAAAACCATCATTATATTGAACAACAAATTGTTTTAACGTAGTGACAGCTTTGTTATGAATAAGACTATAAAAAGAAGCTAAATAAATGTTAACGACGAGCTCTAAGAAAAAGATTTAAAGGAGTAAGAGTAGAATGGAAAAGAACAAATGCGATGGGCCTTTAAAATCTTTAGCAAAACTAAAGTACAGTTAAAAAAACATAAAACAGTTAATTATTATTAAAAACAGTGGGTACACGCTAGATGTCATGGTCGAATAATACAGGGTCATTGACTGACAATAAAATTCAAAACACCGATTAGGGCTAAGAATGTGTGATACCATTCATTATCGAATTCGTAGTGCTCGGGTTCATCTTGAAGGGGAAATACATGAAATGAATGAATGGGAAAGAGTAGGGCATTCAAATGAAGGCACAATAAGCCAATGAGACCGCAACTCCATCAGGCTTGAACATCAGAGTAAGAAATGCAGGCTGGAATCCGAGCCTGAGTAGCTGTAGTCCGCCTGGACTACTTAAAGGGAACAGAAGCTGCCTAAAAGGGTGAAAAATAGTATTTTTTTCTACACCCACATAGAGTTTAGCTTTTCTACGCCCAGACTACATAACGAAAAAGTATGCTATTGCGTTCAACTGAACGAATATATTTCAAACTCATTCTACGTAGTGAGAATACTGCAAAAAATTAATACCACAGTTAATATTTTGGATACCTTGTTAAAAAAGGTTTGAGAAACGTTGATCAAATAAAACAACCGTACTCATCGAGATCTGCTTAATGACTGTTATCTCTTTATTTTTAAACAAACACAGAATAAACTTAAGAGAGATATGTTTTACATAAAACAAGAAAGGTACTTACAATAACGTACAATAGATGGCACCACACATCAGTAAATATAAGTAACTACTATTATTTTTTTAAATTTTAAATATGTGACAATTCTGTCAAACTATTTGTCAGTATATTTTTTAAATATTGAGATTAAATATACATTTAAATGAGTAATTTTTGTGTATAAACAATAAATAAAAAAGCATGTTTACTTTTATTTGGTTCACATTCAAAAAAAATTAAATTTTAATTAAACTATATGAAACCAATTTAATTACAAGTATTAGAACTAAAATCCTAAACGTGACAATGAGAACAGAGCATCTGCCTTCCACGCGAAAGGCCCGAGTTCGAATCTGGGCTTGGGACTAAATAAATTAAATATTTTTTTCATGTTTATTTTATTTTATAAATTAGTAAAATTCACAAATTATTTTAAAAACGATATTAAATATCAAAATTCAAATGTAATAGTAGCAAAATGAAATAAAATGAATTTAGCTCAAAGCCGAATATCACATAAAATACAACGACCGTTTCCCCTTCAGAAAAACAACTACTCCTTTGGCTAATACCACAACAGGCATTGAATTACATCTGAAGGAAAAACAGCAGAGATAGAAATTAATTTTCAACACTCTCTACTTTGATTTTGCTCACCAAGGAGAACATCATTCTTGGACCGGTTTCGTCCTTATTAGGACTCCTCAGCAAGAAATAGATAGGTTCTCAATTCCGGTCTCTAATTGGAATGTTGTATTTTGTGATATTCGGCTTTGAGCTAAATTCATTTTATTTCATTTTGCTACTATTACATTTGAGTTTTGATATTTTATATCGTTTACAAATTGCCCGCCTGGTCTTTTTGGTTCCACCTAGTTTTCAAACTGGGTACCTAGCGCATTTTGATTTTGCTTACTAAGAACAGATGGCGACACCATTTTCACTACTTGAATTTTATTCTCTCCGTAACCAACTTTATGGTATACTGGTGAAATGTGTAGCATTTGTTAATTCCATTAGAGACTGGAATTGAGAACCTATCTATTTCTTGCTGAGGAGTCCTAATAAGGACGAAACCGGTCCAAGAATGATGTTCTCCTTGTTGAGCAAAATCAAAGTAGAGAGTGTTGAAAATTAATTTCTATCTCTGCTGTTTTTCCTTCGGATGTAATTCAATGCCTGTTGTGGTATTAGCCAAAGGAGTAGTTGTTTTTCTGAAGGGGAAACGGTCGTTGTATTTTATGTGATATTCGGCTTTGAGCTAAATTCATTTTATTTCAATTATTTTAAAATTAGTTATCTACTCTTGTTACACAAACTACTATTAGCGTTATATTTAGTCGTATAATAAACTAAATGTGTAATTGAAAGATTGTCACAAACTTGTGGGTGTTGGTGATTTGTCTGGTTATCTATAATATGTGGAATGAATTCTTATTGATCCCATTTTCTTTCAACAGACATAAAGTAGCCCACGATATACAGTTTGATCTGCCAGAAAAAGTATTGTTTAACAGATGGTTATATAACAATTCAATTTCCAAATCTTTAGACATTGTTGTCCTCTACTGAACTTCTGCTCTAAGGTATAAAATGTACTATGGTCGGTACATCTATTATGTTATTCTGAACTACACTCTAATACACAAGTAAATATTTAAAAAACAAAACATAAAGGGTGTTTATTGATTAAGTTTCTGATGTCTACTGTTTCCAGTATTACTGTTATTATTACAAAAATAAAGGTAAGTTTTCTTTTTATTGTACACTTACTTATTAATTTTTTTGATTTAATTTCCACTTTGCTACTAAAATTTTTTATAATTTACACTTTTTTGCTAGTATTTTTACAATTTTCAACACAACAACAATTTCGGTTGCTTATTGTGTCGTTGTTACCTACTTTTTTAAAAAAAGTAAAATGTATACATGTATTTGATGTGCTAAAATTACAAAATAAATGCACGAATTATCCGCAGCTAACGCTAGTATCGCTTTTGCTTCCCCTACTATGACTTCGCACTGAGCGAATAGCTGTGCTGCTACACTTTCTGATGTTAAACATGATATTTGGAAGGCTTTGGACAGTAACAAAACATCAGTATTAATTCTTCTAGACTACTCTAAAGCATTTGACATGGTTAATCATACTATTTTATTATCAATGCTAAAATTTATTATCATCTTACTTATACAAGCGATAGCAAATTGTACAAGTCGATGGTAAAAAAACTGCTCCAATGAAAATTTTATCTGGTGTTCTACAGGAAAGTGTTTTAGGCCCATGAATATTCTCTCTTTATACATATAACTTTCCACTTGCATTAGAGTATTGTCATTACTATATTTACGCTGACGACACACAGTTATCTTTTTCATTTCAATATACGGACAGAGTAGAAGCTATTCAACATTAAATTTAGATTTAGAAAAGATCTTTAGTATTTCAGCAGATCATTGTTTGAAAATTAACCCCAATAAATCATCTGCTTTAATATTTGATAACGAAAATATTTTGGACTAATAGCGGGTGCTGAAATACCTAATAAACCTCAATGTAAAAATCTAGGTCTTGTTGTAGATACAAAATTGCGATTTAAGGAGCACATTATGGCTAAATTAAGAAATGCTTATAGTAACCTAAAAATAATTTACTCTTTAGATTAAAAAAATGCTCTGTGACGCATTGGTACTATCTCACTGTAATCACTGTGATGTAGTTTACTGGCCATATTTAGATAGTATTAACTCTCGAAGAATTTAAAAACTCATGCATTCGTTTAATCTTTGGAATACGCAAGTATTAACATATTTCTCATAAATATAAAGAGTCGAAATGGCTAACAATGTATAATGCATATGGCATTATTACTACATAAGCTATACAATACTCATACGCATCCTTACCTACATAGTAAACTAACATACAGAACAGATATCCATAATATTCTAAATATTAGAAAAAAAAACTATCTTGCGTATTACTACACATAATAAAGCAATATTTAAGATATCCTTTTCGTACGCCGCTGCTGCTAGTATTAACAAAATATTTAGATTGAACCCAATAATTCTTCAAAAATCTCTAGGATTATTTGAGAGGTCCTACAAGGACATTTTGTTAAATTCTCGGTGATTCTTAATAATTTCTCTTTCAGTAATAACTCTCTTCCCTTTTTTCCCGCCCGTTCCTTCCTTCATTTCGCTACTGTTTTATATATTAATTTTTTATATAAAATAATTATTCGTCATTTGATTAACTATTTTATTATTTTACTGGCGCTAGTGGAAGAACAGGAGTGAACTCTCATTCACGACCGAACTAGTCTGTCCAATTACCTACACTGATATAAAAATAAAAATCTGATACAATGTACCCATGTGCTGTAGATTATAAATGATTTATTATTTTTAGAAATAAGCAGTGGCCTACCATTGTTTCCTTCAAAAATATTCAGTTTAAACCCCGTACGAACGACACTGGTAAAAACTTTAAAAATATTTTACATAAAAAAAAAGTTCCAAAATTTTATAAAAACATCTGGAGTGACAAGAAAATTATGATAAAAAAGTAATTTTTGTTTCCTTAAAATTGTAACACCCTGTTGCTCAAAAATTAGGAGGTTTACGAGATATGTTAATAATAACTGTTCTTTTTAAAATCACCAAAGGATTCACATCCTTAAGTATTGGCACTTAATTAATAAACGCTCTGTATATTCACGTTTTCTTGTTTTCTATTTTACTTACGTTATTTTAGACTTTACCTCGTAAGTTTTGCTATTTGACCTGGATTATGTCTAGCTGAAATACAACTGACAACAAATCCTATCCTATAGAGGGAACAAGTGTACACTAACTACATTCAAGTTTAATAATGGTCGTAACTTTAAATTGAGCGTCCAGCTGAAGCCAAAATAATATAATTATACAATATCACTAAAAGTCGTTTATCCAACGAAATTACGACAAAGTCTAATATAAAGTTTGATATTAGCATTGTCAAATTAATTGGCATAATTGCATTTCAGAATTAAATTATAAGGAAAGTTTTATAATTTAAAATAATAAAAAAAGTTACCAGATGAAATTTAAAAGTAACTGTTTATGTATATTTTATTTTCATTTTATGTTTGTTTTCTAATTTTACGTCGTTATAAAAATTTAGATATTTGAATTTGGATTTTTATATACCGGATGTCTCAAATTGTTTTACCCAGGTTATAACTTCTAAATCATACAAGACCGCACACCCAGTGCACTTTGAAACAAATGAAGATTTGACGACCCACCTTCAAAAACCACCCCCTCAAAAATTCTTAATGACACCTTAATTTTTTTGCTTTACTTTGTAGACGCTGTACAACTGTTTTTGAAATTCCCAAAATGCTCTAAAAATAAGAGTTTTTTTTTATTTTCATCACGTTGCGTGCTGTCAAATTCATGGTAAGTTTCCTAGGGCCTTATAAACAATAACTATCAATCAGCCTATTGTCAGTTTTTACTTGATAAGTTTGAAATAAGTTATTCAATTCCTATAGTTTAATACAGAAATAGTAGACAGTTATTTAATGTGTGAAGAATGTTGTCCTATGTCATTGCATCAAAGTTTGGAGAAGTTTTTGAAAGTTACTGGACAATGGTTCTTTTCAGTGATGTACCTATATTGAGATTGCATATATGCCACCTCTGATAGGTTTCTTCACACATTCTTGGTATTAAATTACTGCCTATTATTTCAGTACTCAACTATAATAAATTATTGTGTTTAGTTCCAGCGACTACACCGATATAATAATTTAAGTTGTTTTGATTTACGTTCATGTAAATCCATATGTTTCTATTAAAAATTTGCAGAAAATGCTACTTTCATTACTCGTTAAACAATATACTATTTTTTAAACGACTACGAACATTATATAAAGAAATATTTGATTTTTTTTAAATTTATTACCTTCAAATTATAAAAAAACAATAGCAAATACTGAAATATGGAATACAAAAATTAAATTAAAATCGTGTCTATTGTAGTAAATGTTTAATGTGTTTCTCATCTTCATGTACACATTTATTAAAATGGACCAATACATTTTGAAATACTCTAAGACCCCACATTCAGGTCTTTGGTGAAATGATCAGAGTAACGTGCGTCGATGACCTGACGTTGGAATGGCTAAAAACCAAGGTACCAACCTTAAAAACATGGGAAGGAGCAACACTCGCAGGTCAAGGATGGACGAGCTCCCAAAGCTCACCAAAGCCTCTCCCTGGATCCCAGGGGAAGCGCAAGCTGACCTTGACGGGAAAAAGGTTGTGCTCAGGCAACTTGCGGGGCAAAACCCAAACTTGCATGTGGCGAAATAGTGCACCTTCCACCATGAAATCAAAAAATACCCTAAGGGCCATATCTTCGTCTTACGGCATCGGAGAAAAAGACATGGGAACCCTAAAGGCCAAATTAATGAGAATAAGCTATGCGGTCACCTCATTGACTATAAGGCCAAAGGTCGAAAAAGCGGCTGAAGCGGGGCCTAGTGAAAACTTCTTGGAAAAGTACCCTCTTTCCCCAATTTAAGCCAACAGTGGAAGACGTCGACCCAGGAAAAATGGCAATCGATGACCTCCAGCCAACAAACTCCAAAGAGCCACAAGAGATTACATCCTCCCCACTTTCGGAGGACGGGTTGGTCCAATAAACAACCACCTTGCTGCCCAATTTTCAACGGGGGAGCGGGAAGCAATAACAGAGGTAACAATTATGCAATGTAACTTGCATCACAAAAGGGTGGCTACGGCAACATTATGCCGCCGCTTTGATGAGCTGCAAGGTACAATACCACTCATCCAGAAACCCTGAATAATAAAAACCAAAATTTTAGGTGTTAAAAATATAAATGGTTCAATTTTTAGCTTTCCCAGCAACCAAAAACCTAGGATAGCCATTTACATCCCTAGGAAATAAAAAACCCACTCGATGGCACACCTTTCCACCTTCGATTTAAATGCGGTTAGGATGAAATACGCCATCAAAAGGGAAAATAAAACGGTATCTTGGCACCTGCATACCTCCCCTCCGACGCAACCACGCCATCATCTAATAAGAAGATAAAGGATCTGATTAAATACTGCCTGGAACAGAATTTTGAGTCGGTAATAGGTGGCGACTCAAACGCTCATCTCTTCAGTTGAGGCAGTAAGGATAACAACGCTAGGGGTAAGTCACTTTATGAATATATAATTAAAAATATCGTCATACAAAAACAGAGACATGCATGAAGATCCTGCTGCGAAGAAATTAAAGATTTCCCGCAGGAAGCGAGGCTTCAAAAAGCTCTCTCAACAGATTTACAGCGAAGCATTGGTGCGCTAATCAAGCAGGATGGTACGAAAACTGCAACCTCGAAGATAGCTTTAAACTTCTGCTGTCAAGACACTTCCCTGACTGGTCAAAGGAAGAATACAACTCACCCATCTGTCTATGATTGGCAAACTACCAAACATATTGTAGACGAGGAAAAAATTATATGTGCAAGTTTAGCTTCTCTCCATTTAATTCGCCAGAACCTGACCGTATGAACTTGCACCGCACCTAGAGAGTATATTCAGATCCTTGTTGGCTCTGGGGTATATCTCCAAAAAATGGAGAGAGGTAAAAGTGGTATTCATACCCAAACCTGGAAGAATGGATTACACTGTCTCAAAAACATACCCACCAATTAGTCAGAGATTATTTTCCATTAAGACAGTGGAAAGGCTATTACAACAACACCACTACACCCAAACTAACATGCATACATCCCGGACAGATCTACTGATTCGGCCCTTCATCTAGGTACTGGTCGGACAAACATATCCTTGAACAATAAGGAGTCCGCCTTGGGTGTTTTTACAGACATAGAAGATGCTTTTGATAAAACCACCTCACTCACTAACAGGAATGTTTCACAGAAGGTTAGTAGGTGGATATATAACATGCTCTCAAAGCGAGTAGTAAACATGTGTACAAGAAGTAAATATAAGAGGCTTGGTTGCAAGGGGATGTCCACAGGGAGGGGTGCTATCACCTCTACTGTAAAACATAAAATTAGAGAACAGTGGTGCAAGGACCATTTACTGTCTATCAATCCTAAGAAGACAGAAATGGACCTTTTCATAAGGAAACGGATGAAAATGGAATTAAAACCTCCAGAACTCCTAAACACAAAACTAAACTTTGCAACAGAGGTTAAGTACCTAGGTCTCACCTTTGACAACAGGTTAACATGTAAGTCGCATTTAGAAAACAGAGTCAAAAGAGCATACGTTCTTTATGAACAATTCCGCCGAACCGTGGGGTACACCTGGGGTTTCTCTTCCAGAGTCGTCGCATGGACTTACATGGCTATCATAATATCTATGCTTACATACGGTGCAGTTGTCTGGGTATCAAAAAACCAAAAAATAACAGCTATCCGTCAACTAGAACAAATTCAAAGAAAAGCACGTCGCATATATTTCTTGGAGTGGTAACTGGATTGGGAATGTTACTTGGAGAAACATCATTTCTGTGGTGAAGCAGAGGATGTTAGCTTCGTTGGCTGTGGGATTTTTCTTTAGTTTTTTGGTACTTGATATTCTTCTTATGAACTAAAGTTGTAGGTGTGTTAACTGTCACATAGCTGTCGTTCTGGACCATTTTCAGAGCAAATCTCAGAAGGAGTTTGTTTCGTTTAAGGGTTCTCTTTGAGAAGATTTTTGAGTTTGGCTTGTAAGTAATATGTGCGTGTCTTGTTTCGTTTCTTTTATCTATGTTGGCTTTCTTGTTGAAATATATATGTTCATTAATTTCTTTGTAAATTTCTTTGGTTTTTTCTCGGTGGTGTTCTAAGTAATTGTTTAATAACATTTTTTTGATGTCCATGTCAAAAGGGTCTCTCGTGTCTAATTGTCCATTTAATACTTCGATAGGTTTCAACTTCGTTGTCGAATATATAGAATTATTGTAACCCAAGATGGCGTAGGGCATTTGCTATTTGATGAAAATGGCCGTTTGAGTACTTGTTCTACTATTGTAGAATGAAATCGGTCAATGATTTCGTTGGACTAAGGATTGTCAGGTGTTGTATAGTGAATTTAAATTTTATGAGCATCTACGAAATCTTGCATAACGCTATTCTTTATCTCTGTACCACTATCAATAACAATTATCTTTGGCAATCCATAATGCATAACGAAGAATAAAAATGCACATACTATCTTGATTGCAGTTGGGCCTTCTAGAGGATATTTGGAAAATTTATCCAAAATTGTTAGAAATTTTTGTCCACTAGCTTAAAAGACGTCGATGCGAACTATCTCTAGAGGTTTTGTAGGAGTTGGTGTGTGCATGAACTTCGGTTTTAGCAAAGTTCTGTCATATTTATTTTCTTGAAATATATCACAGAAATTGTCTTATATGTTTTTCTTTAGGTTTGGCCAAAAATATCGGTTACTATTTTGTAGCTCGGGCTCATTCACGCCTTTGTGATTTGTTTTTCCTTCGTGGTAATTTTTTATAACCTCTTTTTGTCTTTCTGGATTGTTCACGTCTTCTACTAGTTTGTTACATTTCACCATATCGTATGAGTTGTGTTTAAACATCTCCCTGATAGTCTCGCTCATATAGATGTAAAGTTCATCGCTTTCAAAAAAGCACGCATATTTTCTTTTTGGCTGTAAAAATTCTTTGAAAAATTTGACTGTCGGCTTGAAGATAGTTCTTTCCCAATTGGACGTTGACTCGTAGTTTGGTTGAAAAAATTTGTAATATTGCTAGAGGGCTTGCTACATATTTTACTGCTTTTAAGATAATTTGCTGATTGTATTAGTTTAAGGGTTTTTCTGAAATTGTTATCTCATCGTCGTCTTCTTCTACGCTTTGTTATTTATTTTACAAGTGAGTATCTAGTGCTTCTTGTAGGATATCGTCAATGATTTTGTTAATTTGTTCGTTTTCGTCAGGATTATTGCACATTGACTATGCCTTGCCATCGATATTTTCAAGGAATTTTTCTAAACTGTGATCTGTGTATTGGATATCTTTGGTGTGTACTTCAATTTTTGACAGGGCTTCTGCGTTAGTGTAGTCTTTTCGTTTTTTATAGACTACCTCGTATTCGTATTCTTCTAGCTTCAAATCTGGCTCTTTTAGTGAAAATAGATATTGGAGAGGTCGATGATCTGACAAGATTTTGAACTTTCTCTCAAATAAGTAAGGTATGAAATATTTGGTGGCTCCATACTATTGCAAATATTTCTTTCTCGATTGTGGATTATTTTATTTCTGTCTCGTTTAGTGTAGGCGATTGGTTTATCTCTTCCAACAGGGCCTTGACATAGAATGGCTCCAATAGCAAAGTTGCTTGCATCTGTTGTGAGGTTAAAAGGCTTTGTGAAATTCGGATACTAAAGCAATGGTTCGTTAGTCAGAGGGCTTTTGTTCGGTCTTAGCGCTCTTTTTCAGACATTTGGTTAGCAGCTTTGTTATCCTAGCAAAGACCTTGATAACTTTCCGATAGTATCCAACGAGGACTAGGAGTCCACGAATCTCTTTAATTGTTTTTGAAATTGGGTATCTGACGATGACTTCCTGGATTGGGTTTTATCCCGCTTGGAGTGATGACATAACCTAGGAAACTGATTTCCTTCTTAAGGAACTGGCATTTGTCTATTTGAATTTTCAGTTTTGTGTCTCGAAGTCATTGAAATATTTTTGCCAGATTTACCTTGTGTTCTTGCAAGGACGTTAAAAATATAATTATATCATCCATATACACCAAGTATATTTCTCCTTGCAGTCTTTTTAGAACGTTGTCCATGACTCTCTTGTATATTGCAGTGGCGTTTTTGAGACCAAAGGGTATTCTTACAAACTCGATTTGCTCATTTTCTATATTAAAATCCACCTTTGGGATATCCTCTTCTGTTATCTTTAGTTGATGGAATCCACTTGCTAAGTCGTGGTGAAGTACTGGCACCGTCCAAGTTTATCCAGGGTACCTAAGATGTTGGGCATGGAATACCAGTCGTCGATTGTTTTGTCATGCACCTTTCACTAGTCAACCACGATACGCCATTTGAGACATCGGGTGTTTTGTAGACAATCCATATTGGAGAGGATCATGGGGATTGGCTTGTTCTTATAATTCTTTCTGATAACTTGGAGGAAATTTGGTTTTTGACTTCTTCTTTGTGTATGTATGGATATCTGTAGGACTTCGTATAGACTGCTAATTCATCTTCTGTCTTGATATTATCAAATGTAAGCAGAGAGTCTGGTTGGTGAAATATATCTGAATATTTTTTGCACAGTCGGCGAATATGTTCTTCCTCGTTTAAGTGATCTGTTCTTAGTAGATCATCTATATCTTGTTTCGAGTTTTGGTGTAGAGGTGTTTCTATGGAATATAGGTGGTATTCTTTAACGTTGAATTTACTGCTGTTTACGGGTTCCAGAAGAGCTAATTTGATTGTATCAGGTGTAGGATTTAAAATTTCTGACCACGCTGGTTGGTCATTGGCGGTAGTTAGTGTCTCTTTAATTTCAGCGTTATAAACTGCTTGGGAATAAGTATGGTTCCTTGTTCTTCTTTGACAGGTAGTCGGACTCGGGTAATTGAATTTGGTTCTAATTGGATTTAAAAAACTCGGGATTTATTCGTTTCGTAATATTGGATGGGTATGATCGAATTTTGGGTTATCAATTTGGATTCTGGAAAATTTAGTCGAGCTTGAAGAACTTTTAGGTTGTCGAGGTCTATAAAACAATCAAATATATTGTAAAATTTAAAAAGGTAAAATTTTAAATTGTTTTTTAAAGAGAACTCTGGGAAAGCAGGTATTTTGGTATTGTAATTTTGTTTATAATTTTGGAAAATAGAAGTGATGACAAATGGTTCATATTTGATGTAGCTTTGGAAGCATTGGCAGACTATTTCTGGATTTAGGAAGAATTGGTTCATCCAGTATTTCGGGGTTTACTCTTTGGTCTTCTTGAATATTTTCTTCTCCATATTAATATCCTTATTTGCATACAGGCTGTTCTTCTGAGAGAAATTTTAGGTTTTAGCTGAGCGTTTTCTTCTCAAGGATTTTCGTCATATTGTTCGATGTTATAAAGTTTTTCGAACGTAAATTTTGGTTGAAATTGTTGGTTCCTTGGATTTATTGGTCGACTTCTATTAGTTGCTGTTGTTGATATACTCATATGTGTTGGTTTGATGGAACAGGCTTGATGGCCAAGCGTTTTGTTGCTGTGGTGGTCTAAAAGTTTTTAAATCTGTTCGTGGCTAACTAAAAAATGGTTTTCAGTAGTTCTGGAATGATGATCCAAACGGATAATGAGGGTTTGTATATCTCATCATCGGTGTCACCATAAGGTGTGGTGGTTTGAACTTTTGCTTCTGCCATGGTAGTGATGTTGCTGGAGCAGGTTGGAATTGTGGTGATTGTGTATAGACTTGTTGTTGGTAAATGTGTTGCCTAGGAGTTTGGATGTTATGCTATGGTCTTGTATTGTATGGCTGTAGATAGGTTAGTTGGCCCCATTGCTCTTACTATGGACCATAAGTTCTTGAAGTCTTGCCAGGTAGTTCAGGCTTGTTTGCGAAATAATTCCTGTTTGCTTTTTTTTATTTCTAGGTTTTGGGTATGTACATCAATATAGTTTGATATGCAGTTTAGAATACATATAATTTTCTCGTAAAACTAATTTGGTAATTCATTTGGACCTTGTCGCATATTTACCAGATTTCTTATAAGGGTATTTTCATTACGTTGGATAAGCGTATTTTGATGTTTTCCCAGCTTTCACAACCATATATTAATATAATTTCTTTTGTTTCTCCTTAGTTTAATAGTTATCCCATGAAGTGAGGATTGGTTCTGTATGTTTTCCAAGTTGCTTCGATCGTAGTAATGGTTTAGAAGTAGGGTAGATACTTTGATGAATTCGTACAACTCGTTTGGATTCCCATGGAAATTTGGGAGGATGCACATCGAATGGTGGTACAACAATATTGGTAGCAGTTGAAACGTTGTTGTTTATTAGTGTCTCGTCTAGGTCTAGAAAACTAAGTTTATGTAGTAATTTTAATTCTTCTGCACTTCAGGTAAAACTTCGTGTAGAAGTATCTAAATCTATTTTTTTTCTGAATCTGACATATATTGTTTAAAATATGCAGATGATGCCGTGTTGCATTACTGAAATCTTGATTTGCTTCTTGTGCTTACTTTCTAGTGTGAACTTCGGGTTCTTGAATTTGATAGCGGATAGACGCTTGAGAACAACGAGGATCTTCTAAAGGACTATTTCACTATCCTATTGACTGCGTCAATTACGAGTTCTGACATCCAAACTAATAATTTAATTTTTTTAAATACCTTTAATAATTTTTTTAATTATAACTAAAAAGTAAAATATATATCAGACTACAAATATTATTGACTGACAATGTATTTATAATAAAAATAAATGCCTACATCGGTGGACATTGGCCGGCCGTAGTTGCGTCGCTAAACCTTTGACCATGTGGAATGTGCAGGTTGACAGGTGATTATTCTGTAACTTGCGTATATATCATTTTATATGCCGAGATCTTATTTATGTTATAAAAACTTAAATTGCAAAGTACGCCTATGGAATGAAACGTTATGTCGACACTTTTACTGCACTCCTATTTTATTCAGACAATAGTCATTGCGTTATTTTATAAGAAATAAGAAACAAGAAACAGTAAAGTATGACACTTCATATTTTAATAATAATTTAATGCACAACAACACATAATTGAATGAAACATAAACCTAAAAAAAATTGAATAATCTTATGTCATACTTAAAAATACATAACAATTTTTTATCTTGGTAGAGGGCGCTAAAAGTAATTCAATGAATGGTCACATTGCTAATTGTTCAATAAAATTATCTTTTAATCATGTGTCATATTTGGTACTTTCCCTATTTAAATTATATTGGTTAGTGTGACGTAGTGGATGAGAATTAATTATGATAGTTGGTATATGATAAAAGTATATTCCCATTCAAACCAAAATAGATCTGTTTGGGCGCTTTTAATACCCAAAACCACAATATCAATTTCGCTGGGTCAGCTTGTATATATATATTGTAACGAAATTGGTATATCCCAACGTAGAATAAACATTATTATTATGGGAATTTTATATACTAACTTATATTAAATAATAACTAACAAAATAACACCCAGTACATTAAAAATATCGGATCAAATAAAATGCCAAAGTCAAAGGTTGTTTGGTAAGGTTAATTTGAATGGAAGTTACGATTAAAAATGAAAAATTCATGTCCAGAGTCAAAAACTTAGATTTTGTAATAAAAATGTGAATAATCTTTCAATTAGTTAAATTCTGCTAATATCGAGATCAATATACCAAAACACTAACTCCATAACCATTAAGGGTTTTAATTGGTTTCTCATTGTCACTATGAAGCTTCTCCTTGGTAAAAAAAAAAAAAGTTTTTGTTAGACAGAAATGTTGGCAGTTTTTGGAGTTGTCAATTTGATATAAAAAATTTAAAATAATAGTATAAAAGGAAAAATCCAACCCAAAATCGAGGTCCAAGCATTGTAGTTAAAGTTTAAATAAGCAAATTTATTAACGACATTGTATGTAAGCAATTTAAAAGAGGAGCGCTGTCCAAGTTTGACAGGTCCGTCGGTACAAGTTTGCAGAGCCGTAGGAGAAAGACATTAATCATTATCTGGAGGTTTTTGTAGTACAAAACATGAATCTTCAACATCCTGAACAAACACAGTGAGCATATTGGTCAGAAAAGTGGAAGTTATATAATAACTGTGAGTAAAAACAAATTGTTTATGATAAACTTATTTGAAGTGCGATATGAGGGTATAACATTAACAAACTGCATAAATTGTGTATTAGAGATACAATAAATGCGTTAATCTTAAAAATTAATAGATAGTAAATAGGAATTTCAATTTTCTAGAACATGATTGTCATCTGTGACATGTCATAATAAATTGTACGGGATGAGAAAAATGTTTATGTCATTATAAAAAGTGAAGTAGTGATTGAATATCATTACAAATGGCGCCCAACGTGGGGCGTTAAAAACAATTGACAGTAAAAGTGTTATTTGTTATGCTGTAAAACTGTCATAAGTGACATAGTTAAAGTGAAAGTGTGACAATATTAGTTTGACTAAAATAAAATTTATTATCATAGAAAATAAAATGGATTTGAGAGGAGGAAAGAAGGTTGGGCAGACAGAAGAAGAGGTTGGAGAGGATATAGGACAAGGAGACATTTCCCAAATAGAAAAACAGAAGGTGCTAGAAATAACGCTTGCAAACAAAAGCGATGGAAGCAAAGAAGGGAAGAATGGCGAGAATAAGGAAGAAGAGAAAGATGAACAAACAAATAAAGGAGACAGACAAGGAAATGCAACACAATTACAACATGAGGGGATAAATAACGATAAATTTGAAATGTTAGGTGAGATGATGGGAAACATAAGTAAAATGATGAATGAAAATATGAATATGATAAGTAAGAAAATGGAGGAAAATAATACAAAACTAGAAAATAAAATGGATGAAATGGAAGAAAACATGATTAAGCGGATAAAAGAAAATAGTAAGGAAATAGAAGAAAAATTAGAGAAGTTTCAAAGACGAATAGAAGAATCGAAAGAACACATGAAAAATACAATTCTAGAAACAAAGAAGGAAATTAGAGAGGAAATGGTGGGAAGGATATTGGAAGTAGAAGAACTTATGGAAAAGAAAATAGAAATATTTGAAGACGAAATAAAAGATATCAAAGTAAAGGAACAAGATACCGTAGAAAGAATAACCACTTTGGAAAATAAATGGATGGATACAATAACGGGAATATATGATGGGATAAAACAAAATATAAAAGTTTCAGAAGAGCGAATCATTGAAAAACAACAGATAGGAGAACAAAAAATTGATAAAAAAATTGACAAAATAAAAAAAGAAATAGAGTCTATAAATGGGAAAATATTTCAGATGAAACAACAAGGTAATCAGATAAATATGAGGGAAGAAATGAATGAAAAGTTGAAACAAATGGAGAGAAGAATTAAAAATCTACAAGAAGAATACGAAGAAGGAAAGAAAGATATATCAACAAGAGATCCAATAAACGAGACAAGAATAATTAATACATACATGGTAGCAAAAGGAGAGCATAAATTTGAAGGAAATATTAAAAGGATCCATCCCAAAGTTTTTATTAAAAGTCTGAGAAATAAAACCAAAAATATTAGAAGTACTGAAGACTTCAAAGAAATGATAAGGGAAAATTTGGACAATCAAGCATTAATTTGGTATGACAGTATCGAAGAAGAGATTAAAGAGTTTGAAGATTTTGAGAGGTTATTCATGAGATATTTCTGGGGTGACACTGCACAGACTGTAGCCCGAGAGAAATTATACTTTGGGAAATTTGATGAAAAGAGAAGTAATAGTCTGAGTAATTATGCTTTACAATTATACACCACAGCCAAGTACTTGGAACCACGAATGAGAGATGAGGAAATAGTAATGTTCATATCCAGACATTTTAAGGCTGAAATTTCCGAAACTATTGCCATTCAAAATATTAAAAATATGGAACATCTAGGAAACTATTTAAAAAGAATAGAACTCTCAAAACAAAGTACATATAATACAAACAGGACGGCACAAAGCAATTACAACTATAATTTCGACAGAATATCGCAAAGTCGACAAAATAAAGGGAATTATGGGGAAAATAATTATCAAAGTTTAATAAACAATCAGAATAACAAACAATATTATGGCAATAATAATAATTATAATAGGAACTTTAACTCTAATAATAATGGTTATAATAATAGAAATTATAATAATTACAATAGATATAATAATAATATTAATAATAGAGTAAATTATAATAATAATAATAATAATGGAAATAGTCAAAATACAATTAATAATAATAATATTAATGCTGAGCGTACCAATCAAAATAATAGAAACCAACCAGGCTATAGGCAAAATAATAATTATAATGCAAATCAAAATAACTATAACAGACCTAGGGCTAATTCTTTGAATAGGGAAAGATATGTCAATTATATGTCAGTTGACAATGAGCAAACTCCCAGGAGAAGAAGTTTTTCTGGCACAGACTGTTGTGAACAAATGGTCGATACTAGTGGTCAGGAAAATGTTGAACAATCTCAAAATTTTTAATAAATAGCACTTTGAACAAAAATCTATATATTTGCACATATGAACATCCCAGAGAATTTATAAATGTAAATGAATCATTTAATAAGGATCAAAATATAGGGTTAGTAACTTTTCAGGCTAAAATTTTTAATTCAAAAATTAAAATACTAATTGATACAGGTTCGGAAATTTCGTTAATAAACCAAAATTTAATAAATAGCTTGCCCGAATTGCAAAAGGAGGTGGTGAGAATTACTAAATTAACATTAATAGGAGCGAATAGAAAAAAGTTGTGTGAAGTAAACAAAATGATTAATTTAAATATTATTGTAAATAATAAAAATGTTTGTTTAGAATTAATTATTGTTCCTGGTATGGAAACAGACATTGTCTTGGGTAGTGATCAACTATTAAAATATAATGCTATCATTGATTATGAAAATAAATTATTAAAAATTGAGGAGAATTGGGTAAAAGTGAACATAGATATTCAAGAAGGTTTTGATAGTAATAAAATTATAAGGAATATGAATGTTTATTGTGAAGAAGGTGAAGATAATAATAGAAATAAATTAAATATAAATAATGATGAATTAATTGAGAATATTATTATAGATTGCGAGGAAAAATATTTAGGTAAAGTAAAGGAAATAGTAGAGAGATATTATAGATTATTTTCAAAAGAATCTAGAGTAGCAAGTGAATATGTTCATAAAATAGAAGTTAAAAGTAATAATAATTTTAAAATTAAGACATACCCAATTCCGTATAAATATAAAGATCAAGTAAGAACTGAAATTGAGAAACTATTAAATGATGGCATTATAGAATATAGTAACACTCAATACATAAACCCAATAGTTATTGTTAAAAAGAAAAATAATGAGATAAGACTCTGTTTGGACGCCAGAACAATAAATAATATCACCATACCGCAATATGAAGCTCCTATGCCGATAGAGGCAATTTTAGGAAGAATCACTAGTAAAAAAATTTTTTCAAAATTAGATTTGAAGCATAGTTTTTGGCTAATTCCTTTACATTAAGATTCTCGGGATTACACAGGTTTTCGAAGAATCTTTCATATTAACCAATTATATAGATTTTGGGAGTAGAATTTTATATTAATCACAAGTATTGTAAATAATTGAATTGAAATTGATATTTAAAATTTTACTAAAAAGTTTTAGAAAAATTTCAAATATAAATTTGGGAAATTGTAACGAAATTGGTATATCCCAACGTAGAATAAACATTATTATTATGGGAATTTTATATACTAACTTATATTAAATAATAACTAACAAAATAACACCCAGTACATTAAAAATATCGGATCAAATAAAATGCCAAAGTCAAAGGTTGTTTGGTAAGGTTAATTTGAATGGAAGTTACGATTAAAAATGAAAAATTCATGTCCAGAGTCAAAAACTTAGATTTTGTAATAAAAATGTGAATAATCTTTCAATTAGGTAAATTCTGCTAATATCGAGATCAATATACCAAAACACTAACTCCATAACCATTAAGGGTTTTAATTGGTTTCTCATTGTCACTATGAAGCTTCTCCTTGGTAAAAAAAAAGACAGTTTTTGTTAGACAGAAATGTTGGCAGTTTTTGGAGTTGTCAATTTGATATAAAAAATTTAAAATAATAGTATAAAAGGAAAAATCCAACCCAAAATCGAGGTCCAAGCATTGTAGTTAAAGTTTAAATAAGCAAATTTATTAACGACATTGTATGTAAGCAATTTAAAAGAGGAGTGCTGTCCAAGTTTGACAGGTCCGTCGGTACAAGTTTGCAGAGCCGTAGGAGAAAGACATTAATCATTATCTGGAGGTTTTTGTAGTACAAAAACATGAATCTTCAACATCCTGAACAAACACAGTGAGCATATTGGTCAGAAAAGTGGAAGTTATATAATAACTGTGAGTAAAAACAAATTGTTTATGATAAACTTATTTGAAGTGCGATATGAGGGTATAACATTAACAAACTGCATAAATTGTGTATTAGAGATACAATAAATGCGTTAATCTTAAAAATTAATAGATAGTAAATAGGAATTTCAATTTTCTAGAACATGATTGTCATCTGTGACATGTCATAATAAATTGTACGGGATGAGAAAAATAATCCAATAACTAGAGGTAGACATAGATAGTTAGAAAATTGAGGTACATACTTTTCTATTTTTCAATTAAGAACATTTATGTGTGAATGTGAAGGATGAATGTAAAATATTAAAAAGTTATAGGTTTAATTAGTAAATAGGAATTTTTTTAGAAATATTAAATGTTGTATGTCTTTGATATATTTGTTTATTAAATACATTTAATTAATGTTTTCTGCTATGAAAATTTGTTTATTTAAATATACAGGGTGGATATAAAAATTTCTATTTTTTGGAGGAGTAGATTAGAGTATTGGCAGAATTTAATTTTAAATAAATAATAAATAAATAATAAATAAATAATAAATAAATAATAAATAAATAATAAATAAATAATAAATAAATAATAAATAAATAATAAATAAATAATAAATAAATAATAAATAAATAATAAATAAATAATAAATAAATAATAAATAAATAATAAATAAATAAATAATAAATAAATAATAAATAAATAATAAATAAATAATAAATAAATAATAAATAAATAATAAATAAATAATAAATAAATAATTAATAAATAATAAATAAATAATAAATAAATAATAAATAAATAATAAATAAATAATAAATAAATAATAAATAAATAATAAATAAATAATAAATAATAAATAAATAATAAATAAATAATAAATAAATAATAAATAAATAATAAATAAATAATAAATAAATAATAAATAAATAATAAATAAATAATAAATAAATAATAAATAAATAATAAATAAATAATAAATAAATAATAAATAAATAATAAATAAATAATAAATAAATAATAAATAAATAATAAATATATAATAAATAAATAATAAATAAATAATAAATAAATAATAAATAAATAATAAATAAATAATAAATAAATAATAAATAAATAATAAATAAATAATAAATAAATAATAAATAAATAATAAATAAATAATAAATAAATAATAAATAAATAAATAATAAATAAATAATAAATAAATAATAAATAAATAATAAATAAATAATAAATAAATAATAAATAAATAATAAATAAATAATAAATAAATAAAACATAAATAATAAATAAATAATAAATAAATAATAAATAAAATAAATATTTTATTTAGCTTATAAAACAAGATTAAGGTGTCTTAATATTATTGTGTTTGTGTTTATAAGGAACCGCCCCTGGGAAAAGAGAAAAGCTGGTAAGTAAAGTAAATAACATAATAAAAGTGTTTATGTCATTATAAAAAGTGAAGTAGTGATTGAATATCATTACAATATATATATATATATATATATATATATATATATATATATATATATATATATATATATATATATATATATATATATATATATATTCTAAATTGGTTTGAAGTCTGTTATAACAATGGTTTGAATTCTGTTATAACAATGGTTTGAAGTTTGTTATAACACACAATTAAAAAATTGATAAAATTTATAATGTATAATATTCTTTTAAATAAATACACCGAGTGTGATATTAATATGAGAAATATTCCAAATCTAAAGTAATATTAAAAGTACAATTTTCAATAATTTATTACTCTCCTTATAACGAATTTTAATTTACATTATAAGTTCTACCGAAAATAGTCTTTAATATGACTTATGTCCACTTCGTACAGTCCCATTTCGTACTACGACCCTTAAATGTCCCACTTCGTACGACGTTCCAAATATTTAGCTATGACTAGTCTCATTTCGTACGACGTATTATACTGAACCAGTCACGAATGTTAATTTCACACTTACAAATTTTTGTCGAAATTGATGTGTTGATATAATAAAGCATACATTAATTTGTGAAAAGTATGTTTGTTACAATAAAATAAATATAATGAATAATTTTATTTAGATATATACAGAAATACTGAAAAATATTATTCAAATTTTACAACGTACTGCAATTTTTCTAAACATGATCCAACAGATTTTCTTCCTTCTACAAAATCACTGACTGTTTCCTGTATTGCACAATCAAGATCCCTGTACATCTTTCTTCGTTTTGAAGGCGTCAAATGTAAATCAGCCCGTTGTTTAAGATATCCAGCATGTATAGAGTCTTCTTTCAATAAATTGGGGTTATGTTTGCCAATTGCTCGGTTCAATTTGCTATGCCATGCTTCTAGGCTATTAGTTGTTCTATATTTTTCCATAAAACAAATCCAACTTTTTCCAACTGCGTCGTTTTCCAACCACTGGTTAACAAAATAATCAGTGAAGCGTCGTACATTTGAATTATCTGGACAGTGTTTCATGATATATAAGAATCCATCTTCTACGGCATCAGATGGTAGATACGATAATGCTGCACATAACCTTACATGCCTGCGTATTTCTTTATTTTCTCGGTATAAAACCGAAAGGCCTTAAACAAAAATACATAACATTAGTGTTTCATTTTGACGAAAATAGACTCATTTCAGAATAGTATATTATACATATAACTGGCAATAACTTTTGTAATAAAAAAAATTTTACGCGTCATTTCGATCGTTTTCTATAATAAATATAGAAGACCCCCCATACTTCCATTTTAGGTTCATCAGGTACACAAGTATATTGTTTATTTTTACGAATAATTTTGTTATTTACTGTTGTTAAACTACCACCACACTTGTTCCGATTTACACAGGTCCAATTTTTTGATCCGTTTTTATTCTTGGCCTTCAGATAATGTTGATATCCCGAATATAAAGCCATTTCACGACCCTTGGATCAATCACTTCATTATTTCTTCCATAGTTTTTGCCTGCTCTAGATTCAATACAATCAAAAAAGTTTATATACCAGTATCGGTAGTTTCGAATATCCCACTATCATATCTTTTAAATACGCCCTTATTTAACCCCACCAATTCTGTAAATAATAAAATATCAAACATTTTTCGCAGAACATAAAATAAATATTTTGCGAAAAACCCAAAAATACTCGGGTACAGTATCGTAATCCGTTAAGTATTCACATAAGTCTATTTACCTATTTTGATTGGGGTACTTATATGAATTAAGATGATCTGTAGTTATTTAACAGGTACCTAACTATAGTCTATTTTTATGTATGAGAGAGTAATAAAACAGCATTTCTAATGCAAAACTGTACCTGAGCTATTACAAGTTTTGGGTCTTTTATTGGTCCTTTATAAATATAAGCTGTACAGAACAATAGAAAAAGGTTTGGACAGGCCAAAAGCCCTGTGTATTAAAGATTACATAGCCGTGTATCTTAAGATTATTTTCAATAAGTACCTATTTGCCAATTTTGTTTTATTTTAATTCCAAGAATTTCTTACAGTAATCGAATTATAAGTAGATAAATACCTTCCCAACAAATTTCACCGAAAATGCGATTATAGGTTTTGCATTTAGTAAGGAGGTCCAAGTTGTGTATTCTTGACAGTTTACTAAATGTCGTTTAGTTGCAACTTGCAAGGTGCAGTGTGAATTCTAGTGTGATCATGGAAAATTTGGAAGGGCCGCGTAAACGACAAAAAAATCGGTCCTTTAACAGTTAATGAAAAAACATTAATATTTAAAAAAACCAAAAAAGGTTGACAGCTGTGTGCACGTAGTTTAGATTCAAAAAGGAAAAACTTGTATTTCGTGCAAAACTTTTTTATTAATGCAAAGCGCTTTCGGCTTATTTGCCATCATCAGTGCTCATCTACAAAAATTGTGGATGTAAACTTACAATTTAAAAAGATTTAAAAAATTTATAAAATCTGAATTAGACTTTTAAGTCAAAAGTTAAAATAGTATATATACAATTATTTGAACGAATTAAAAATTACAAGAAACAGACAAAGTGACAAAAAACCTGGTATTGGGAATAGTGAGTGTGGGATAAGCCCCTACAAATCAAATCTGATCTCCAAAAGCAAGTTAGCTTGTGTGGAATTAAGGAATCATGCCACCCTCACTATTCACAAAATTGAAAAAAGGTTAACAAATTAATTAAAATTTAAAGAAATTTACAATTAGAGGGTGACTGTGGAATATATATTTAAATTTGAATCTATAATGCAATATTTGATATGAAGAAAGTAAAACGCAGAAGGCCAAAGTAAAAAAACTGAAGGTTTTTTTTTTTATATATGTTTTATATACATTATAATTATGAAAAAGTCTACCTACTGTCCACAACGTATCCAACAAGTTCCTGGTCATCCTCACTCCCAAAATTATAAATTTCGGGATGTTTACAACTTGCTAAATCATAATTTTATTAATATTAATATTTTCAAATTTAAATTTATCTCATTTTGGTTCAAGTTGATTAACCGTTTCCACATGACAGTGGTGACAAGCGACACTTGAAGACTTTGACTTGTCAAATGTCAACAGAAGGAGGTGCGTTCACCTCAGTGTGGAACATGTTTCTCCGAGTGTGATTCGAGTGATTGGAGGTTGACGGAGATCAAAATTTGTTATTGAATTTAAGGATTTAATTTATTGTTATTTAAATTTAAATAAATGTTTAATATGAAAGATATTATTATTTTGATGTCAGGACAAAACAAAAATGTCACTCGCGTGATTCAGATGTGTCAACCCGGGCTCTGCAGAACATTCTTTCAGAGAACCCAAGATGGCACAACTGAACCCGCGGTCCCTAAAGGTGAATCTGATGTTTAGTCCTAAACAATGTTTAGGACTAAACATCAGATTCACCTTTAGGGACCGCGGGTTCAGTTGTGCCATCTTGGGTTCTCTGAAAGAATGTTCTGCAGAGCCCGGGTTGACACATCTGAATCACGCGAGTGACATTTTTGTTTTGTCCTGACATCAAAATAATAATATCTTTCATATTAAACATTTATTTAAATTTAAATAACAATAAATTAAATCCTTAAATTCAATAACAAATTTTGATCTCCGTCAACCTCCAATCACTCGAATCACACTCGGAGAAACATGTTCCACACTGAGGTGAACGCACCTCCTTCTGTTGACATTTGACAAGTCAAAGTCTTCAAGTGTCGCTTGTCACCACTGTCATGTGGAAACGGTTAATCAACTTGAACCAAAATGAGATAAATTTAAATTTGAAAATATTAATATTAATAAAATTATGATTTAGCAAGTTGTAAACATCCCGAAATTTATAATTTTGGGAGTGAGGATGACCAGGAACTTGTTGGATACGTTGTGGACAGTAGGTAGACTTTTTCATAATTATAATGTATATAAAACATATATAAAAAAAAAAACCTTCAGTTTTTTTACTTTGGCCTTCTGCGTTTTACTTTCTTCATATCAAATATTGCATTATAGATTCAAATTTAAATATATATTCCACAGTCACCCTCTAATTGTAAATTTCTTTAAATTTTAATTAATTTGTTAACCTTTTTTCAATTTTGTGAATAGTGAGGGTGGCATGATTCCTTAATTCCACACAAGCTAACTTGCTTTTGGAGATCAGATTTGATTTGTAGGGGCTTATCCCACACTCACTATTCCCAATACCAGGTTTTTTGTCACTTTGTCTGTTTCTTGTAATTTTTAATTCGTTCAAATAATTGTATATATACTATTTTAACTTTTGACTTAAAAGTCTAATTCAGATTTTATAAATTTTTTAAATCTTTTTAAATTGTAAGTTTACATCCACAATTTTTGTAGATGAGCACTGATGATGGCAAATAAGCCGAAAGCGCTTTGCATTAATAAAAAAGTTTTGCACGAAATACAAGTTTTTCCTTTTTGAATTAATATTTAATTGTTTTAAATCATTTACAGACAAACATTTATGTAAAAGTGTTGATGACACAGTGGAATTAGTTAGTAGTAGTACGCTTGGTGTTGGGAAATCTACGATTTACAGAGTTGTTAAAGAAGAGAAATGTGGCGAGTTTCAAACAGCACGTAAAGCTCCAGGAAAACCAAAATTTCAATTAGAAAATCTTTTGAAAAAAAGACTTCTTTAGAAAAGAATTTCCGACAGTAGACAAAGTTCTTGCCACGGTTCGAGATCATAAGGATTACTCTGAAATGAGTCGAAGCACACTATGAAAACTTTTAAAAGAAATAGGTTTTCTATGGAAAAAGCATTCCAGAAAGTCTATTTTAATAGAAATAATCGATATTGGAGTATGGAGAAGAAATTACCTAAGGACTATAAAAGAAATGAGAAACCAAAGAAGAAATATATTTTATTTAGATGAAACATGGATCAACGAGGGACATAAACCAAATAAATTTTGGCAAGATGAAACTGTTACAAGTCGAAGACAGGCTTTTTTAAATAACTTATCTACTGGTTTAAATCCACCATCAGGAAAGGGGCGCAGACTAATAATAGTACACATCGGTAGTTCAAACGGTTTTGTTAAAGGTGGTTTATTGACTTTTGAATCTACTCGTACCGGTGACTACCATGAGGACATGAATGCTGATATCTTTAAAGAGTGGTTCGAACAAATTATAGATCTTCTTCCTCAGAACTGTATAATAGTAATGGATAATGCAAGTTATCACTCGAGACATAGAAAAAATGCCCACAACCAAGTGGTAAAAAAAAGATTTACAGAATTGGCTAAATTCAAAGAATATTAAGTTCCATCCCGGTTCTGTGAGAAAAGAACTGTATCATTTGTGTTCCCTTCATAAAGAGAAATTCAAAAAATATGAAATTGATGAAATTGCAAAAAATCGTGGGATGACGGTGGTTAGATCACCACCATATCATTGCGAAGTCAACCCGATTGAACTGATATGGGCACAGATAAAGGGAGAAGTTTCAAGAAAAAATAATTCTTTTAAAATGAGTGATGTTAAACAGTTGTTTTTGGAGGCTGTAAATAATGTGAAGCCTGAAAACTGGGAAAAGGCAGTAAATCATACGATTAAAGAAGAAGAGAAAATGTGGAAGTTGGACAATATTACTGATGAAATGATCGAGCCACTCATTGTAAATTTTGGTTGCGATAGTTCATCTTCTGATTTCGATTCTGATTTGGATTTGTAGGTAAGAAGTAGTTTTTATATTAAAATTATTATTTATGAACGTAACGTTGTTTAAAAGTCAAAGTTTAAACCCTTATACCTACATAACCCGTTTGACACAATGTTCCTAACATACCTTGTGCAAAAATAAAACATTTTAGAAAAAATTGCACTTTTTTACCTTCAGCTGTTTAAAAGTTATAAGCAGGTTAATTAGGTGAAAATATAAGTGTTTACTCGAGGAATAACTTCAAAAAATATTTTAACTGTCTACTAAAAGAAGTGCTACGCCTATGGATTACGAACGCTTTATTATTTTAATACTCTCTCATACATAAAAATAGACTATAGGAAAGGACGCTCTGTTTGGGAAAATCCAAACATGCTGCTTTGTGTGCTTATTGAATATCTAATAGAAATAATACATATTTATTGTATAGCGCTATTTAACACTTTTAAAGATTAAGGTCTTCACTTTGCAAATCAAGCAACCCCTTTTACAAAATAATCTGTCACCCTTTTCGTTACTCTTATTGGTATTTTAATTCTGTAGTGATTTACCATTAATTAACAATAAATAACAATATTTAGGGATGTTAAAATAAATCGGTATTGTATTAAAACTAGAAAGTGTTTGAAAACAGAATCTCACTTTTCGCAAATTTAATAAAGTACTTTATAATTTAAACCAGGTAATTTCGGGATGCTAGTACGAAATGAGACTATCAATAATTGGTTTGGGAGAGTCCGTACAAACTGAAACTAAAACAGGTATAATTTTTGCATCGTACAAACTGAGACAGTACGAAGTGAGACGACACCTTTAATATATTTGATACCAGTAAAGCATTATTCTCGGAAAATATCTGCCACCAAAATACTTTGTTAAAAAATTACTAATTTGCATCTTCAAAGCCCTGTATATAAAAAATTAGCCATGAACAATATTGTTGAGGAAGTCGATAACGCCAACATGCCAAAAATTCCAGAAATTAAACGGGAGCCAATTTCTTCATAATATCCGGATGCCTTGTCCTTTATGATAATAATCGCAATTTTATTATAATTTACTCTTATTTACTCTACTTTATATAATAATAAAAATTATATTTAGAGCACAAAAAAAACTGTTACCTAACTTGAAGTATACTTAAAATTAGATTTTGAATATAAGTCGCAATATATTTCCTCGTCATCCTGTAAGAAATCAAATAGAAAATATTCATTTTCCTTGCTATAGAACTAATATAAAGAGGGAGGGGGTTGGGGTAAGAGATACATGGAAGGAGGAAGAGGCACGTGCTGCCATGGAAACAGCCTAAATGATGTATCGATCGATTTTATCTTTCTCTCTCTTGGGGAATAATGCTATAATGCTTTCTCCCTTTTTAGCGAGAACGACATCACATATTCAATGTATTACTTTTTATATCTCCTTGTTTTCTTTGCACTATTTCTCTTTTAGCACGGTGAAAATGGGAAATTGTCGGGAAATTTCAATTTCGGACTCTGATTTGAAGGTAAGTGGATAAATTTGTATAACTAACAAAACTAGTTTTGCGATTGAGATATTGTTTTTATTAAAGGTTTTTAAAACAGTTCGATCAAATCAAAATTACGAATTATAAAATATTCATTAAAAAATATCGATTTTATTTTTCGTGAAATCAAAATAGTTTGTTTTTTTTATTATATTTAACAAAACACTCTTTGCGGGGTATTTTACTTATTACAATCTGATCATTAAAAATGATTAATGGGTACTTTAATTCTAACCTAATTGACTACGGTTTTGAAACTTTTAAAACTATGGTTCTTCTTTTATAAATTCCCAAAGACTCTTTTGTGACTGATGTCGAAATTATAGTTCGCCGTACAATTCACAAATTGTAGTCATGGTAATGGTTGAGTTAAGTTAGACTTAAAGTCAGTAGACACGAGTGCGACGGGTGAACAATGTGCCCTTTTAAGACTTTTATGCAGCATTGAGACCTGCAAACACAAATTGGTTAGTCAGAGTTTAAATAAAAGATTAAATTTTTTAAGTAATTATAGACTTTCGTTTGTTGTTCCTGGTGTTACGAATTACCCTATATTTGTTTATTTGATATTATCCTGTATTATTTAAAGTTTACCTGATTTTTGTGAGTTTGTCAGATTGACTGATTTGGATGTGAAATTATTGAAATATAAAAGGTTTTGATTGAACATTTTCTTTGTATTTTATACCGAAATCCATTTTCACTGATCGTATTCCCTGACCGGTCAGGTCATCGAATCCGTATTATTTTGGCGACCATGAAAGGACAAGTTTTTTGTGAAATTAATAATATACAATGAACCCTAGATGTGCAAAGAACTTCCTTTTCAAGGATATATAATTCCCTCAAAGATATTTTGGCTGTACCCAATTACAGTATAAGCGAAGTGGAGGGTAACGTCTGTATGTTAGACAAAAAGATGGAAGCTATTGTTGAATTAGATAAACTTTTTTTGGATTTTTTATTAAATTCTGATGCATCCAAAGAGGACATTGATAAAGAGGTAAAATTAGCCAAAGAGTATTTATCCATTTTGGTAGTAAAGATCTTATTATTGAAGTTTATGTTCAAAAAATTTTGAAGTTAGTATTGTTCAATAGTATTTCCCATAAATGTTCGTTGAGTAGCTTATATGACCAGTTAGAATCTCATCTCCGTGCTTTGGAAACCTTTGATATAAAGTCTGCCATATTATATCCATTGGTGGAGTCTTGTTTGGATGATGATTTAAATAAAACCTGGCAGAGATGCTCGTCATATGATGAAGAATCTACTATACAAGATCGTCTAAATAATTTGAAAAAGAAGTGCGGCGAGAGGAGAAATTAATTTTAGCTACTTCACGATTTGATCTTCAGAATAAAAAAAAGCAAAAGTATCTTTTATTCCTGCTGCAGCTTTAAATTTAATAAATAAAAGTTATGTGAAATGTGTATTTTTTCAGAAATCACATGAAAGTAAAGATTGTGCAGTTGCTTCTTCTTTATCTCTACCAGAAAAAAAAAACAAATTAGCAACTAATGGTTGTTGTCGGGTTGTTGTTACATATGCCTAAAGTTTGGACATACGGCTCGAAATTGTCGAGTCAAGGTGACGTGCACTAGTTGTCAAGAAAAGCACTACAGTATAATTTGTTCAAAGACTCTAGACGAAAATCAAATAAAGTTAGATCAAAAACCTGTTAAACACAGTTTATGTCGTAGGTGAAGATGTTTCAAGAAGAGCCAGGTTAATTATTGATACGGGATCTCAAAAATCATATATTTTGAAATCTACAGTGTCAGAGATGGGTTACAAACAACTACATGAAGAAGAATTGATACATTCTTTGTTTGGAGGCGCACGTAGTGAAGCTGTAAAACATTCTTGTTACAAAGACCGTTTATGTAATTTAGATCATAGTTATGCCTGTAATTTAAATGTTATGGATCAAAACAATATTTGTCACAATGTTTCTTCGATTATGAAAAGTCTTTGGTCAAAATAAATTAGGTGTAAACCTTACTGATACCAGAGAAGGCCCAGTAGAAATATTAGTTGGGGCTGATATTGCAGGAAAGCTTTTTACTGGAAAGAAGTATAATTTAGAATGCGGCTTAGTAGTTATGCAGACTCTCCTAGGTTGGATATTAATGGGAAAAATTTCGTTTTCACAAAATATAACACGTAGTAATTTTATTACATTGACTGCTTCTATTTTTTTTTTTTTTTATTTAAAATTTAAAATTTATGCCCTTGGCATTGCCAATTGGCCAGACTGCCTTTATGTTTTCAAAATATTCTACTTTGTCTGAGATGTGGAAACTAGATGCACTGGGTATTGCTAATCCTGGTGACCGGATGTCACGTCAAGATAAAGAAAGAAGTTATAAACCATTGTCTTAACATAATTAGTAGACACGAAGATGAAAGATACGAGGCTTGTATGCCTTTTGTAGAAAATCATGCTTGTCTCTCTACAGACTATGATATGGCCCATCGAAGACTTCTAAATCTAGTTAAACGTCTTTATGATGACGGCTATTACGCCGGCTATCAGCAACAGTTAAATGATTGGTTGGAAGAAGGTATTATAGAAGAAGTTTCTGAAGAAAACTATAGATTTATTTACCACATTGGCATGTTGTAAAATTATCCAGTGCAACGACTAAAATTCGTCCAGTTTCTTATGTGTCTGCAAGAGAAAAGAATTGACCATCATTAAAACAATGCTTGAAAAAGGGGCTTAATTTTCTTGAATTGATACCTTTCATTTTACTTCGTTTTAGAACTTCCGGTTTGGAGCAGATACAAGAAAGGATTTTTACAGATTAGTCTCCAAGAAAATGATAGAGATTATTTAAGGTTTTTGTGGTATGACAAAAATGATATTTTAAAGGTGTACCGACATGCTCGTGTAGTTTTCGGGATAACATGTAGCTCCTTACTGGTCAATGCTGTAATAAATTATCATCTTCAGGCCACTCTTGAGTTGATTCAAAGCCCCCAATCTCTTTATCCTGAGAATATCATTCTGAAATTATTAAAAGGTTTATACGTTGATAATTGTATTCTTAGTTTAGATTCAGAAGAGGAAGTGAGACAAGTCATCAAACAGAGTACGGCAATATTAGTTTGATCTTCCAGCATGGGAGCAAAATATTTTTGATAAAAAATCTCCTCGAGCCTTCTTTAATACCTGTTCTTGGACTATCTTGGAACAGAAATCTTAATAGTTTTGAACTTTCTTTAGATTGGGTCAATAAACTAAACGTTTCAGTAATAACAAAAACACAAAATTTTTGATCCAATATGCTTATCTTGTCCAATTTCTTTATACCCCAAGTTATTACTGCAGAAAACTTGGACCTCTAAGATAGGGTGAGATGTAGAAGTAAAAGAAGAATTTAGATTAGGTTAACGAACTTTTGTGGTTGGTTAATTTGAAAATACCTCGATGGGTATTTTCAATTTAACCCTGCATGTTTTTAATGATGCAAGTAAATATGCCTATGCAATGTCTATTTTCTTGAGATCTGAGAGTTCTTTAGGTGTAAATGTACAATTTGTACAGGCGAAATCCAGGCTATTTCCACTGAAAATTCTTAGTATACCGCGTTTGGAGCTTTTTTCTGCCACGATTGGAGCCAGACTGGCAAATACGATTCTAGAAAATCTTGACAATGAAGTTTTTTATTGGTCTGATTTTTCTACAGTTTTAACTTGGATTAAAGCTGATGATCAATGGAAACCTTTTGTGTGGAATCGCGTGAGTGAAATTCGTCGTTTGACAAACAAAAATGATTGGTATCATGTACCTGAAAATTTAAACGCTGCTGATTTGCCATCTCGTGGTTGTTCTCCCAAGAAAGTCAATGGTGGAAGGGCCCTAATTGGCTGCTAAAACCAGCCACAGATTGGACGTCGCAGGATTATGTTTCAAATGACGTTTTAGTAAATTCTGAAAAAAAGTAGCGAGTTGTTTCTGCTATGGTTATTACTGTGGAATATTCTTGGTAATATTCTTATTTTTCGAATTACAATAAAATTGTTAGGATGGTTGCATGGGTCAAACGGTTTTTAAATAATATACGCGAAAAGGATGAAACAAAGAGAATAAAAGCTGATTTGTCTTCACAGGAAATAGAGTTTGCCGAAAATATGATTATAAGGTTGATTCAAGAAGAAAGTTTTCAGGGGTGCAAAGATGCTAGGTTATCTTCAATGTTAGTATTTCTTGATAGTCAAGGTATTATAAGGATGAAATCTAAAGTTTCTTATAGGGAAGATTCTTTAAGTTTTCGTTTACCCTACATATTACCTTCTAATCATATAATGGTTCATAGATTAATATACATGAACACGTTAAAAATTTTCATGACGGTACTCAATGCATTATGAGTAAATTAAGAGAACGGGTTTTGGATACTACATTGTAGGCAAACTGTAAAGTCAGTTATTTCAAAATGTAGAATATGTCGTCGATATAATGGACGACGTTTGTAAGTTTAATCTCCTCCTCTACCGGTCGATAGAGTACGAGATGCTTCTGTATTTGAGGTTATTGTGGTAGATTTGACAGGTTATTTGTATGGTCGATCGTAAAAAAAGGCGTGGATCGTCATTTTTACTTGTGGTATTTTCCAAGCTGTTCACTTAGAATTAGTGCCATCTTTGTCATCTGATGATTTTATTCAGAGTTTTAGACATTTCATCGCGCGACGAGGCAGACCTCCCATAGTTTATAGCGATAATGCAAATAATTTTTTAAGTACTCAAAAAGTAAACTGGAAGGTATTAGAGAAAGATATTTATCTAAAAAGGCTTTGTTGGAAAAGAATACCTCCAAGAGCTCCTTGGTGGGGTGGTTATAATACTAATTATAACTATTTCCGAAAATTATAATTTCTTGCTCGAGGATGAATTTATTTAGGTTATTATAGCACAGTAATTTATTTATCTATGTATTTTAATGGGCTCTGACGCGTAAATAAATAATGTAATAAGCATGGGTGCAAATTAAAGGTAGGGCTATTTATCTATTAGTTGGTACCTATCCACACTAACACAGAAAAAACAAATGGGCTTAGTATTACAATTTGATTGGTATTTAAATAATAGAAGATTACAAGTACCTATCATCTTGGAAAGTAAAGTTGACTAATTTCGACTAACCTACAGGATGATCTTTTTCTGACAGCTACACTTTTCATCCGATATTAATGCTAATTTATTTAATTAATTAATAAAAGTTAACTACATGAAAATGATGTTCATGAAAATTAAATCTCTGTATCTATACGAGGATTGTCTTTTAAGTTTTTACAAAAAGTGAAACAGAAACGAACAAGTTCGAAACAAACTGTTTTATTGCTTTTCGAAATATTCGTCTTTAAGGTCTATTCATTTTTGCATACGCTTAAACCAATTCTGGAAACATTTTTTCCACTCTGAAGCTGATATCGTGGAAACATGGTTTTGAAAGTCTCCAACAGCTTTTTGAGGTAATAAAAATCTGTTCTTGCATCTTTTGTTTGACAGTGGGAACAAGAAAAAGTGACAAATCGAGCGAATATGGACAATGAGACATTAATTCGATGTGTTCCTTCTACAAATATATTCAGTTATTTGACGTGCTTTATGCGAGCTGGCATTGTCGTTATGAAGAATGATGTGACGTTTTTTGTTCTTTTTCCTTATTTCATCGAAGACCGTTGGCAAACAAATTGTTGTATACTATTCGGCATTAACAGTTCTTCGATCCTATAATGGAATGGTTGCGACGTGTCCAGTACAAGCGATCATTCTCTTGTGCTTCGTGAACAAACAACTTTAGTAGGATTGGGTTCATCGTTAATCACCCAAACAGTAGACTGTTGTTTGCTTTCAGGTTCATACTAATATATCCAAGTTTCATCTCCTGTAACACTGTTGGATACGGATGTTGAACGTCCTTGATCGATTTTTTTGAATATTTCCTGACAACAATCAACACAACTCTTTTTTTGCGCTTTGGTCAAATTATGCGGAATCCATCTGAAACATATCTTTCACACACCTAAATATTCGTGCAAAATTGATTGTATTGCAGTTTGCGATATCCTAAGAGACACCTCTATCTGTCTATAAGTCACATGCCGATCTTCTTCAATCATGTTGTGCACAGCATCGATGTTTCTTGGAATGACAACCGATTTTGACCGACCTTCATCACTGACAGGCGTACCATGACGAAATTTTGCAAACCAATAGTAAACAGTCTTCTCTGATGGTGCTTCATTACAAAAAGTTGCACGCAGCAACTGTATGCATTATTGTTGATTAAAGCCTTTTCTAAAGTCATAAAAAATCATCCAACGTAAGCGTTCACGAGTAATTTCCATTTTTGCACAAACTTGCTTCTTTTAAACGTTTACAATTTAGTTAATTTGTTAATTTAGAAAAAAAAAAAATAAAATAATTTTGTATATATTAGGATCGTAAATGGCTGTCCTAGCTTGTTTGTTGCTGGGAAAGCTAAAAATTGTACCATTTAGATTTTTAAAACGTAACATTTTGGTAGTTACAAGCTAAGTACTTGTAGACTTTTGTTTAGAACAACGACAAACAACTACTAGACTAATTTTATTTACAAATATTTAGGGTGTTATCCACGTAGTTTAAAATTATTATGGAAGAGTATAGGGAGTTTTGCTACAAGGATTGTTTATGGTAATAATTCGGTATTGACTTAACATAAGACTCTTAAATGAACAAAAGGTTTTCAAAATTACAATAAGAAAGTATATTTGAATTCTTAATGCCAGTTTTTACCAGTTTTTATAGTTAAATGTTAAATTAGCAGTGGTCTCATTCTTTCTAATGTGGCAGCCAATGCAACAGCTCTATTTGCGTAATATAAGACAACCTAAAACATTACAAAAAATTAATTATGAACGAATTAATGAATCTAATACTTTTTCGTCGTTATTTCCTCTTGTATCGAATTTTCATTTGAAGCTTGTTACATAATATACTTAATTGTCACTATTAGGGTGATCTCGTGATTTTGTCGTTGGTTTAGAAGCAAGAACGGAGAACTTAAAAAAATAAATACAAAATATTTGTTCTAGTGACGTAAAAAATAGGGAAATAAAACTAACTAACCGTGTTAGCGCGCCACTGTTTTAATTTTTCAAAAGGTAGTTCGAGTCAAAATAATACTTTTCTAAAGAAGATATTGTCCACCAAATTTGAAAACATACCTATTTAAAGTCGTTTTGATTTATGACAAATTTTGAATTCTAATTTCAAATTTGATACCCTCTATCTCGGTAAATAAGCCCTTAAATGGTCAATGTTCCTATATCAATATTTATCAATTATCAAGAGTTTTCTGGGGGTAGTGTGTTGTCGGTCGAATATACTAACACCCTGTATATGATCTGCATACCTAGCAGTGATCTGTTTCTTTTTTTTAGATTCCCTTATTTTTTTGCCAGATAACGAATAACATTAAAATTGCATTTTGTTATTGCCTTTGATGATAGGTAAAATATATATAACATACTAAGTTTATATAATGCTTTTTGTTCAATTTTGTTTTCAATTTTATGTAATTAACCTTCCAACCTGCTCCGATTTTAAAAGATTCTTAATCGCTACCTTGACGAGCCACAACGGCCATTTTTAAACTCAGTAATATTACCCATGGTACTTAATTTAAATGATTTAAAATTCAATGGCATGTTCTTCGCGTTAATGACACAATAAATATGTAGATCCTTTTTTCGATAAGATTGCCCACTATTGTGTAACTTAACAATAGCTTAGAGCGCTGCCAACAAAAAACCGATGACTTACCGCCGGGTGGTGGTTAAAAGATTGATAATCTTTAAAGGAGATTGCCGTTTGGCATGAAAGTTGGATTTCGAATGCTAATTGGCACTAAAATGGGCTTTTTCTTAGATATTAGCTTAATTAGTCGTGTTTACCATATCGGTAACTTTAGTGTTTATAGGTGGAGTTTGAACAATTGGAAACTGAAAGTGCAAAAATGGTTAATAGTTTCTTTGTGTTTACTGTTAGAAATAAATTTATTTTTATAATAGAGAGTATACTCGAGGCTTATCAGGGTTGGGCTTTATATTTACACAATGAGTATTAAAAAATAATAATCTTCTATTTCTATAGTTCATCTAATTAAACGTTTCAAACTTAAATTGATCCAAATTATATTATAAACACATCCTAAATTTTAGAATAAAAGAGTATCCAAATAAAAAAGAGTAACCTTATACTCAAATCTGGTCAATCATCTTTAATAGTATGATTATTATTAATTTTAATTATTAAGTAAATAAATGACAATCGGTTTCAGCCCAGGCATAACTGACTGATTTACAAAATTACTAAGAAACGTCTCAGGTAGTACAAACTACAACCTAATTAAGGTCACTACCATTGTATAGTTCTTCCATTATCAATTGCAGATCATAAAAACTCGTTCGGAAACTTTACTGACAATTTTGTTTGATCTGCCATAGGCGTAGATACCTACCTCATTGTATAAATTTATTTTATTAATACTTTTAATATATATCATATGCAAGAAAATATTCGTTAAAAGGAAATCGAATAATTATAAATTGGACGTTATTATACGCCCTTATTTAGACAGATGCACTTAATTGTAATCTTACTTGGACTTAATAAAAAATTATAGCTCGTTAACTTGCTACAACTGAATATTAAATTATAAAACGTAAAAAAGCGAGTAAAGTGTACCTGCCTGTAAGGGCGTTTGGTTTAAACAGGGTACCAGACGTGAACTGAACCCTTTTTGTACCCCATTCGTTCTTTTTCTGAAAAACGAAATTTCAAAGAAAAAAACATAAAGGAAAATAAATTATTTGCAAATAACACAAAAGAAAAAAAAACAATTCAATTCTAAAGTATCTTCATAAATAATCATGGCAGTCTGAATCCTCTGAAATAGAGCCATCATTTAGTTGAATTATGATGGGTTGTAAAGAGGGTAATACTACATACTCATCTTCTTCTTTGATAACGTTCAACACAGTTTTTCCAAAGCTCTTGGCGGTCTGCTGCTATATCTTTCTTTACGAGTTCTACAACTTCTTTACTCAGTTCTGGAGACTGATTAAATTTTCGTAATTCTAATTTTAAGTTTGCCAATATTAACTCTATAGGGTTAAATATGCAATAGTATGGAGGTAGTCTGAGAAGAGTTTGCACAGCTTGTCAATAGAATACATTTTTTCTAACTTTATACCTTCAATAACAGTAAGCAATTCTTTGTTTGTTGGTCCTTTTTTACTATTACTGGCAGGAATAGGAATATTTTTTTCAGACATAAAAGCTAAAATTTGAGCTGTTTTACTGCTACTATTTGGTATTTTAAGGAGTTGCCGCGAGTGGTAGGATGCGTTGTTCATAACGATTACTGACTGTGGTGGAATGTAAGGTAAAAGCTGTTTATTAAACCGTTTTTCAAATAATTCTGCTGTCATATCTTCATGATAATCAGCTGCACAGTTTTTAATTTGTTAAGCAGATAATAAAGCATTAGGCACGAAACCGTCTTTGCTTCCAGCGTGTACTATTATAATGCGTTTCCCTTTAGAACATGGCCCATTTAAACAGCAATTTTTACTACTGCCAACCCAACCGAAATTTACTACATCGTGACTGTCAAACCATGTTTCATCTAGATAAATTATGTGTCTATAGGGACCGTGCTTAAAATATAGAGGCAGCACTACTGCCGAAGTTAGCCCTCTCTAGTGTTTAATTTTAGAATTAAATGGGGTAAACATTGCAAGTAAATAATAAAGAATATTTTTTAAAATATTAAATATAGTTAAATATAGATACCGGCCCGTACCAAACCATCGGGTACATGGTCAAAATGATATAAAATGTAAAACATTATTAAAATCTGGACATGTATATACAATATTGACAATAAATTGTAAAGTTGTACCTTAAACAAGTATATCCAATGTCAAAATATCGGTATTTAGTAACACTGAATTTAAAAGTATTACAATAACATTTAAAAAATGTAAATTAATAAAAAAGATTGGGAAAAATTTATGTTAGTCGAAATGTCATTCATCCACTGACGTTTATGAGACGCCCAATGATATACATATTATAGATTGCTCACCCATCTATAAAAAAATTACGAAAAGCGGGTTGCAATGTGCCTTTCCTAGTGCTCACTAAAATAGAGCCGTTCTAGCCCAAATCTGTTTTAATATAAAATTTCAGTATTTTAATCTTTAGAAAAAGAAAATAATTAAAGTTTTACTTCAAGACACGTTATTATGTATTTGGAAAGTTGAGTTTCCATGTTGTTAAATAATATTAAGAGATCTAAACAATTTTTAAAACAGATGGATATAAATAATTTTAGACTACTCTCATTTCAGAAATTACACTACATAAAATACATAATTGCAATATGTAATACAATTTTGAAAAGGAAATGTAAACAACTTTGATATGAGATATAAACAACTTTGGTAAGAGTTATAATTGGACACATCTATTATTCTGAATAATGTTTAATGGTAATGTCACTAAAAAAATTTACAAAAATCACTGGATTTTTAATATTTTAAAGTTTGTTGCAGTCTCTTTTGATAGTACTTGTAATGTACGTATTATTTATGATTTGTTTATTTTAATAATAAATGAGAAATAGTTAATAAATTGTAAAGAGGGCTATGATATTTTTGTCAAATTGGACATACTTATTTCATAGTAACATTCTACATTAGTTTTAATCAACAGAATAAACCATTAATTATCTGTAAAATTATATTTATATAAAATGTTCATTTAAATATGTAAAAATCTTAATGACAATAAAACACTAAAGACTCTAATTTCTAAACCGGTTCTGTAAATGCTCAAATGCTCAAAATTGATACAAAGCTAGATAAAAAAAAACTTTGCCCAGTGAAATACGCTTTTCGTCATCTGATTTACATATGGATAAGCAATCTATGTAATGTAATTATGTATATCATTGGGCGTGAGACACTTAATTCTGCTCTGTGAAAATTTATAAAATTTCTTTACTATTGAATGAAATCCAGGTTTCCAAAGTAATGTGTTCGTACATCCACGGATGCAACAAGTTTTTTCGATAATGATATTACGAAAATAATTCGACTTTATTTAATTAATAATTATTAAACAATAAATGCCATATAAAATATTAATAAATACCCCCCATAAAGTTCAAATTTTTTTCACCAGTTAGCGTTAAAGTCTTGACGCACGGTCCCTATTAGAACTTCTGTAGCCTTTTATCCGACGCAATTAATCTTGTCGCCATTGAACTATCCTTGACGATTCGGTGATTGCCATCTGTTTATTCAATTTTTTGTGTTTAAAACCACATGCTGACAAAACTTGACGCAATGTTTCCAAACTGGTATAAGTGTATCCTGGAAAATCTGCCACCTTCTGCTGTATTACTTCCAATGTCGGAACCCTGTTCTCCTTATATAAACTATAAATCGTCCTTCGTATAAAATCTTGGGTAGCTCTGTCAACTGATTTCAGTTTTTCTTTACATGTTTTTTGGTTTTATGAATAATCCACAGCAACCCCTTTCGTGACTACCGGATAAACGGAAAATTTATTTACTTTAGTTAATTCAGCAATTGTTATTATGAACGCATTATCAGACTGCTTAATATTTTCCTTTTTTAAACATTCGAATATATTTAAAATAACTTGTTGTGTTTGTATATTTAAATCCTTATCGTTAAAGTCATACCTGTCTTTAATCTCACTACACTGTGCAATTTCATTTTCTTCATTCTCCCATGGTCTAAAGAATGCCATATTTATATTTATTAAAAGAAATTTAAATTAAACCAACCTCTCATACAAAACACACCGCACGACAGTACTCCACTGATATCGCAGACTGTCTTCCAGGAATATTTTCGAACACCTGCCTTCCGTAAACCTTCGGCCAATACAGTGCATTTAAGTTTACGATTCGATGTTTTCATTGGTAAACAACTGATGGTTCGTTTAATATTTACCGCTTTGTATAAGGGGAATAAACATTATTTTTCGTTTCTTAATTTGGCATGAGTACCGTGCGTATATATTAAATATTGATGATTCCCCACATAACTGTGTTCTGCAATTGATAATGGAAGGACTATAACACTTTTTGTTCCCTTTTTGAGACGGTATGCATAGGGAAACGAAGGGTTACAAGAGCACCGCAGCTCTATAGTCTGGGAGCAGGGTTCGTGGGTTCTGAAAACTTTTAATAGTGGACGCCATTTAATTTTGATCTTACAGAAACTAAAAAAAATAAAGTCTAAATCAAAACAACTAGTTTTTTCTACAAATTTTTTAATGCCCTCCAGGCGAACAAATAAAAGGTCCAATACTCGATATTGAAAGTGATTACTATGATTTTATAAAATAATAGATGCCTACTCCTAACTAAAGTTAGTATCTGCTGATTTACAATTTTTTAACCTTGGGTTTTATAAAAAATATTTTTTATGCTAAATTTTTAAACACATCTACAAGTCCACTGATACATGAGTGGCTTGAATGGTTATCAGAAAATATGTACATATATGTTTTTAAATCGTTATACCCCCTCCTACAGCTGTATTCGGTTCACACTATGTTATAACGAAGAATATTTAATCAATTTTAAAGAAATATCTTTGTGTGAATTAAAAAAACTAAATAAATTTAGTTACAAAAAAAATAGGCATTGCCTGGCACTTCAAACTTAAAAGTCAATTTTTAAAGTGGGTGGAACTCACCAAAAAAAACTTACAACTCAAATAAATCGGGTGGAGCTCAACAAAAAAAATCTTGTGCTAGCACAAAAAAAAACTCCACTGTAGGATGGACATAATTTTAATCAGCGTTCCTTTAAGAGTACGCCCCATTGAGGACAGCAAACCAAAGAGGCTCATAAAGCAGCAGAAGCACCAGATATCAGAATAGCACACTATGCTTGAAGAAGGTCCCCAGGATATGGAAAACAACCAAAATGGGTTCTTGAGCATAATGCGCAAAAACCAAAAGGCCCACAATGGATCGGCCATTTGCGGTTTTTTATGAACACTTTTTTTTATAATTATCGTTACTATTAGTTATTATTATTTTTTAAAGGAAATATTTACCTCAAAAGAAATGACCTTTTTCTAGAAACAAATTTGTAACGCCATGCGCCACCGTGACTTCAGCTAGCCAAAACCAAAGAAAAAATGGCTTACCTTGTCTTGATCGTTTCCGCCTGTGCTCCAGAGAACACAAAAGTCAATGGAACCGAAAAGACGAGAACCGAAAGTACGAGTCAGCCATTGAGAAACCATACCAGTCACTTCGGAGTGGTACTGGTGTAGCCAGCACCTCGAAAGAACAGACTTATAAGAATTACTTGAAAAACGTAACCTACTAGTTGTCAAGTTGAATGACAGTGACGGTTACTTGGAACAGGTTAGAAAAATGTCAATAAACAATATAATTAAATTTATTAGGACTTATAAAAGGTAAAATAAATGACCAAAGGAAATAAAGAATTAGAAATCAACGAGATTAGTGTACACTTTAAGAGTAGGTAACATGATTATACCATGGCATTTATAATTGAAATACTATTAATTTATTTGTGATAAAAATGACTAAACGAATGGTGAGTATTTGTAACTGAAATACTATTTAATTTATTTGTGATAAAAAGACATGCTTTCATTCTTAAAATTTAGTAAAAATCTTAAACGATAATCCATATAAATTTATTGTGTCTCACGTTCATTTAAATATGATTGTTTTCAGTGAACGTTACACCATTACCAATTAAAAAGAATCTTAATTAAACGCGAACGAAAAAAAGACATGACTCTGGGAATTAAAACTAACAGTTAACAAAAAAGTATTGCTGTAATCATTGGGCTCTTTAATTATTAAATTGAATTAATATGTGTTTGAACCATTGAGATAGAATAAAGAGGAGATGCTATGACGATGCTAAATTGTCCGGACTTTTGTATTACATTTTTACGTCAATGTCAAATTCGAGATAATGTAGCTGGTCGGTTTTGGTGAGAATAAATGCCATTTTTCTTTAGTTTCATATAATGATATAAAATTATTTTCATTTAGTCAGTCTTTAAATATAAAATTATTGACTTCAAATAAATCAAAGTACGACTCAAGTCGCCATTTTGATTACACTTTTCTGTCACTTAAAGTGAGTCCATTTTGTCATATCGCAAAATAGTGTTTATGTCGTCTCTACTTTATACTATCTCGATGGTTTGAACAAACAGTTGTTTATGTTAGATTCTACCAATTTTGTATCAGACGAATAAGTAATAAGACCTCCGAGACCGAGATGAAGACTGAAAATCGTATTGTCCAAGTTCATGTCAGATCCACTGCGATCTAAAAGATAAGCAACAGGAGAATATACTCGATATCTATAACGATCGTTCCAGTTCTACCTTCCTCAGGAAGTTTAGGAGTTGATTTGCTTCCAAACTGAGCAGATTACCTTCTTCTAATTGGTAAGCTCTTGAATTCTGTAGTCCAACACGAAAAGTGTTGAAATTAGAAGTTCTAATATTCAATGTTTTCAAAGATGTCCTTTGAATCAGCAATGTACAGTAAGGATCTTTATTACTATACGTAGCCTATTTTAGTTATAGACATAGGGTATTTTTAGAAATGTCTTGGATTGTCGTAGCCCCAAAAGATCGTTCCCATTGCGGGTCAGCCTTCCCAATTCTTTTATGATGCCTTCTAATATTGTCTTACTACTCATGACATACAACACTCAGGTAACACAATGGGTGTGTTAGTAACTTTTCTTGAGATATTGTCTCTAATCTCTTTTATTTTTCACCCAGTTGTGTTCGGGAACTAAAGTGAGAATAACAGTATTTTCTTCGTCTAGCTTAGAGAGACAGAGAGACAGAGAGACAGAGAGACAGAGAGACAGAGAGACAGAGAGACAGAGAGACAGAGAGACAGAGAGACAGAGAGACAGAGAGACAGAGAGACAGAGAGACAGAGAGACAGAGAGACAGAGAGACAGAGAGACAGAGAGACAGAGAGACAGAGAGACAGAGAGACAGAGAGACAGAGAGACAGAGAGACAGAGAGACAGAGAGACAGAGAGACAGAGAGACAGAGAGACAGAGAGACAGAGAGACAGAGAGACAGAGAGACAGAGAGACAGAGAGACAGAGAGACAGAGAGACAGAGAGACAGAGAGACAGAGAGACAGAGAGACAGAGAGACAGAGAGACAGAGAGACAGAGAGACAGAGAGACAGAGAGACAGAGAGACAGAGAGACAGAGAGACAGAGAGACAGAGAGACAGAGAGACAGAGAGACAGAGAGACAGAGAGACAGAGAGACAGAGAGACAGAGAGACAGAGAGACAGAGAGACAGAGAGACAGAGAGACAGAGAGACAGAGAGACAGAGAGACAGAGAGACAGAGAGACACTAAACGTGAATCTTTAGACGTTCTAACAAACTATTCAACGAAAGATTCCATTTACTTCAGAGCAATATCTTTAATGCTATAATGATTAAGCTTTTGCGGTAGCAGTACGTGGCTCACGTACTTTTGTTAAGTCACAGAAGATTGTTATAGTAGTCTCACCAATGTTATTGCTCTTGTCAACTATTTCGGAACAGTTAAACATTGCATCTGTTGTGCCAGATTTATTACAAAATCCATACTGATTCAGTGTTAGATTATTAAGTTCATTTAAAACTTATACAAGTGGGATTTAACAACTTTTTTAATTAAATTACGTAGAATAAGTATGAGAGAAATCGACCTGTAATTGGAAGAAATAACTTTAACGTCTCTTTTATGCAGGGTTATGACTAGTTTTAGGAAAACATAGATATACCCAATCTAAAACTTTCATTAATAAGAATGGCTAATACAGATAACATACTGTCCGATAATTTTTTTAAATCTTTGAAATCCTTTATCATAACCGGAGTAATATTAATTTTTTATTAGTTTAAATGTGTCCTTCAGTTTCTCCAGTTAGCATCAGAAAAAAAGATTTAAAGTATAATCCTTTCTGTACACTCACTGGATAATTTTAAATACACCAAGAAGTGTTTTGGTTGGTTAAAGTACATTCCATACAAAATCTATTTTGAAACACATGTAACACGCCTACACTCCCGAATTCATATCTGGGAATGGTATACTGGCTTTTTATATCAGTTAATGAAAATGTCACAATAATTTAAACTTATCTGATATTTGATAGATAGCGATAGCATCTTTAATAGAAATGGGGTTGGCGAAAACAGAAGGGAGAAAAAGATTTACCTTTCGCAGGGGCGTTTCAGGAGTTACGTGTTTGTCACAAGCAGACAAGTTGGTTTATATTATGAAACAGAAAAGAGCAGGTAATATTTTACAAGTAGGGTGCTGTTATTTTATTATATAATTATTTTGCAATCGAGAATCGAGTTTTCATTATCCCTGGATGACTGATTTTTTTTACACAACTTAATATAACAGGTGCGGCTTTTGTCTTTTGTAAAATTGAAAAATAATCCTCCAAGTAACCCAAGCACATATTTTAATTCTTATATCGAAGCTTATATTGCCATGTATAAATATCATCAAGAGAAATCTTTACATAATCAAAACAGAAGCAGCAAATACATGGCAACATTACACATTTCAAATAGGATATTGACACCAGGGGCGTTCCTACTCGAAAGTGCAAGTATTGATTTAAGTTGCAGTGATTTTTTGTTTATGATAACGTATAAGATTAACTGTTTTTAAAATATGAACAAAATTAAAACAAAATCGATTTAGAACGTTTCTTTGCAATAGTCAATCTTTATCAAGAAACAGCTTTTATTGCACCTTCCTTTATAAATTATTTTTGAAAACAGTTGACGCATCATTATTTTATATCTTAATTTTTTCGTAGATGTCTGATAATTAAAAAAAGCTTTCTGCGGTCCAGTCAAGAAAAAGAAAACGTAATTTAATTATTTAAAATTAATTCTGATGCCTTGGTAAGATTCCCCATTCGACCATTCACTCTTGGGTTCTAATTAACAGTGCTGTTCCTAAAGTGGCGCTGGGAAACAGTAAGAAAGCCTACACAGAACACGAGGCTAATGACCTAAGCAGTTGATGCCGATGACACCAAATTAAAAAAAAAAATAATGCAAAAAATATTTTTTCCTATGACTACTTAGGAAAGTGAGACATATCACACTATATAGTCTTATAAAAAGTGCCGTATATCACATGCGTATAAATAAGAATTTACTTTCCACTCGTGTACGAATGTGCTACTTTCCGCATCAGCTGTTACAAAATGTCAAACGCATCATTTCTATTTTGATCTATGTAATATCCATATTAATACTGTTTCGTGTTTCCTTTTCCTAAATTAATTGTATTTATGAATTGTTTTTAATTTTCATTAGTTTTAAGTTTGTTACTATATTTTACCTGTGTTACCCTGTATTCTATGAGGTATAATGCTTTAGACAGTAGTGTCAGTATGTTTTTCACAAGAGAATAAAAAAAAGGTTGTCATTGAGAAAGAATAGTTTTCTTTAAAAAAACCAATAAAACCGTAGTCGAAGATCCAAAACGGCCTCTTTGGTCAAGAACAAAGCTTTTTCTTCGAGCTATTACCAAAGAATCGCTCCTGTGAAAAATGTCCGAAAAAGAAGTTCGAAAGAGTAAGAGGTCCACAAAGGGTGTACCACCAGTCAGATATGGGGAAGACACCTGCAGACAAGTAAACGTTTCCAAAAGACAAAATCACGACGACGGGTCTGAGGATTCAAAGCAAAATGTTGTTAACCCCACTACAGAGAAACCTTCAAGCTCTAAAACCGAAAGTAAAACCTCGAAAACGAAAACGGGCGTTAAAATTTTTGAAAAAACACAAGTATCTTATTCAAGAAAAACTAAAAGTAGCATAATTAAGCGTAAACAGTTAGAATTAGAGCTAGAAAAAGACCGTAAATTAGCAGAAATAGAAAAACAACTAATTGAAAAAGAAACGGCATTAAAAAAAGCAGAGATTGAAGAAATGTACTTCAGCAGATGCTCCACATTAGAAATTGAAGATGATGCGAAAACCGCAACTTCCAAATCTTCTTATGTTCAAAAATGGATAAATAATTTAGAACCCCAAGACCAAAAAATCGTAAATTCGCCATGTGAAGACAATAAATTAAAACAGTTTATGGCCAGGCAATCAGTCAATAACACCACTGTTTTCTTCTGGTAAACCCGGAGAATGGATAAATTTCATAACCCAGTTTAAAGAGTCTACCGAAATTTGTGGGGTGGGTTTTCTTCATAAGAAAATATCATTCGTTTACAGAAAAGCTTAAGAGGAAACGCAAGAGAATCAGTTAGTGCATTACTAACCTTCACCCAAAACATGAATAAGATAATAGATATTTTAGAAAAACAGTTGGCAAACCTGAAATAATTATTCACGAACTCATTGATTCCTTAACCAAAATCCCTCAATTGAAAGAAGAAATGGATGTAATATTAAGCTTCGCAAAGAAGATACAAAATTTGGCGATAACCGTAGAAAATCTAAACTGCTATGAATACCTTTTGAATCCGCAACTCCTTTCAGACCTAACTAAAAAGTTGACCTTTTCAATGAAAATGGAGAGGGGAAGAAAAATAATAAAACTTAAAAAATTAAATAAACCCGTGAACATTATGGAATTATCTGTGTGGTTTCAAGAGACAGGAGAAGCTGCAATGTATGTAACTAGCTTTGAAATCGACCTAGACAAAAAAAAAGAAATTTGTGTGTAATGCGTCAGTTCAAAACGATAAAATTGTACATAAATGTAAAATGTGTAAAAAAGATGGACACAAACTAGAAAAATGTCACGAATTTAAAAAATTTGATTATCAAAAAAGATGGGACTGGGTAAGAAAAAGCAAAATTTGTTTTGGGTGCCTTGGCTCTTCACTTCAAACCCGTCAATGCCGGAGCAAGAAAAGATGCGACATTAATGGATGTTCCTTTAAACATCACCCATTGCTCCACAAAAATTTGGTGGATTCTGAAGATGATCGTAGGTATTTAATACCTGTTATGGAGCGAACGCAATTAAACCTTTCTGTTGAGGCTGAGCGAAATGAAATATTTCTAAGAATTGCTCCCGTGGAGATAAAGGGACCAAACGGAACACTTAAAATTTACGCACTTTTCAATGAAGGCTCTACAGTTACAATGATCGACGCTTCAGTCACCGAAGAAGTTGGCGTTTCCGGTCCCAAAGAACTTTTAAAAATCAGATGGACAAACTCCATTACAAATGAAGACCTAAATTCAATGAAGGTATCATTCAAAAGTCGCGGCGAAAATTACTTTGGAACTGACACTCACTTTATCCTAAATAACGTTAGAACCCCTTACACTTAAACGTTAGAACCATCCGAAATCTAGACCTTCCAGTTCAGTCAATCAACATAAAAAAAATGAGGAAGAAGTGGAACTATTTGAATCAAGTCGGTGTATCATCAATGGAAAAAGTAAAACCAAAAATCCTAATTGGGCATGACAATATCGACCTAATAATACCTAGAGAAGTTCACGACGGAGGTAAAAATACTCCAATTCTACCAAAATCAAAATTAGGCTGGGTAGTACATGGAAGTATTGACAGAGGTGAACTAAATCGAATTAATGATGATTTTGTACTTTTTGTGAGACATGAATACGATAACTTAGAAAAAATTATCAAAGACTCGTTCAAAATCGATAGTCTAGGCGTAAAATATTGCGAAAAATTGCACAATCCAGAATAAATACGAGCCCTTGAGATTCTTAGTAAAACAACTAAAAGAATCAGCCAGAATAGGTGGGAATCTGGACTTCTGTGGAAAAATGATGATCTAAATCTACCAGATAATAGAATTACCGCAGTTTCAAGGCTTCATAGTATCGAGAAAAAGATGAACAAGAACAATACATTTTCGGAAGAATATACAAAAAAAATTTCAGAATACATGGAAAAGGGTTACGCAAGAAAAGTACCAAGTGAAGACAAGCAACGAAACCCAAAGAATCTATGGTACCTACCTCATTTTGCAATAATAAACCCAAATAAACCAGGGAAAATCCGACTGGTTATGGATGCTGCAGCTAAAACAAAAGGAATAAGCTTAAACGACGTGCTTCTAAAAGGACCAGACTTGTTAAACTCACTCTTAGGAGTAGCATTCAAATTCATACAACGAGCTATAGCCTTTACCGCAGATATCCAAGAGATGTTTTACCAGGTATACATCAGATGGGAAGACCGAAGTGCACAACGTTTCCTGTGGCATGGAGATGATAGGAGTAAAGAACCTGAAGAATATGAAATGATAGCCATGACCTTCGGAGCTGCCTCATCCCCCACAACTGCCCAGTATGTAATGAGAAAAAATGCGCAAGAATTCAAAGAATCCTTTCCAAATGCCGTAAGAGCCATACGAGAGCAGCACTATGTCGATGACTACCTAGACAGTAAAGACTCCATTGAAGAAGCAAGAAAGATAGTCAATGAAGTTATCGACGTACACGCAAGAGGCGGATTTATTATAAGAAATTGGTCCAGTAACAGTAAAGAACTGATGAAAAACATACCCGAAAAGTACATAAATAACAAAATTAAAGACATGACCTTTGAAAAAAATGAGATTTTACCCACTGAAAGAGTCGTGGGACTCTATTGGAACCCAAATAGCGACTGATACGAAATCTCTACCAAATGGAACAGAGACCAAATTTTGACCCTAAAAGAAAGCAAATCTGTGACCAAAAGAGACGCATTGAGTATCGTTATGACCATTTTCGACCCAAGTTATGATAACACAATCATAGGGAACACAAGTAGAATTATGCAGACGCGGCAAGTCCAAGATAAGGCCCCACCAAGATCTAGCGGCAACAAAACTAGTTCGTTGCTGGCATTTATCAGCTTTTACATTTTAACTTTTGTATCATTAAGACCTAAAATAAAGTTCCGCTTTTTGTAAAGTTTTTGATATTTTTTAAAAAACCAATTTTTAATAGCGAACCTAAAAATGGCGCAGTCAGTAGGATTGCCTAACGGTGTGACAACAAAAATCGTGTCAAATCGGTCTATTTTAATAGTTTAACGGCAAATCGAATTCGCGAAAATTGGTAAAATAAACTGAGCAAAAAGTGTACAGCCAAGCATAGGACCAACATTGCCGAAGTTTGGAGAACCTGGACGAGGACCACATCGCCAAATCCAGCTAGTTTAAGAACCTGGACGAGGACCACATCGCCAAATCCAGCTAGTTTTAAGAAAATCAGGGAGAACAGACAGCATCGCTTGACCCCGTTGATATGACGAAAATAATCCTAGGAATTGCGTAAGAAATTTTGCTCTCCTTTTATTTTAAACATTTCATATCTTGAGTTGAATATATTAGTGATTTTTAATTTTCATTTTTGGGATAAAATAAATCATTGAGAGAATTTATTATATTTTATGTCTGAAATAGACGAATTAGTGAATATTTTTAATAGTACTCTAAGGACAGATTCCTAATTAAATTTAGATAATTTACCCTCCTATAAAAGAATCAGATTCAGAAAGTTCAGATTCAGAAAGTTCAGATTCAAATATGGTAGATAAAACTAATTATCCACTTTTCCAAATTTTGATGGGAACCCCCATGTATTTTTAGATGCTTGTGAAAGTTTGATTGGACAATTTTCTGATCGGCAAAATAATGCAGCTACAATTAATACTTATATTTTAAGAGCTATTATTGGCAAATTAACCTGCAGAGCTTTGAGTTTAATAGGCTCCCGTAGTGAATTAACTGTTTGGATAGATATAAAAAATTTATTAATATTAAGCTTTGGTGATCAGAGAAATTTAGATTGTCATGTACAAGACTTGATTGCTTTACATCCTTTTAAAAATGAACCCCCATGTCGTTTTGGTATGCGTTGCCAAGACTCTAGAAGTTTAATTGTATCTAAAATAAATGCATCAAATTTTTCGCCTGAAGAAAAACGTATTAGACTTCAAAATTATAACGATTTAGCTCTTAAAACATTCTTAAAAGTTTCAAATTTTCGCGTGGGAGCTCTAACACAAAGAGAAACGTAATTAATCTGAACTTAGTAAGATCAAATTTACCTTATATATTTATACCAGAAATAAACGCATGCTTTTTAATTGACACTGGCAGCAGTAGAAGTTTAATGAACCCTAGATTAGGTTACATATTTTATAAGAACTATATTTTTAATGAAGATTTTAACATACAAACAGCGCATAGTATAAGTTTTCATAACGAAGTAATAGAAATTCCTGTTTTTAAAATTTTTAACGTAAATGCTAAGCACAAATTTTATCTTTTTGATTTTAGTAAAAAATACGATGGTCTCATAGGAATCGACCTTAAACAATTAAACGCATCAGTCAATTTACACCAAAAACTAATTATTACCCCAACAGTGCAAATACCAATTATTTATGAATCTGAAGATTTAACCAATTTCAAAAACAAACTAAAATTAGAAAATTATAAAATAGTAGTCCCCGAAAGGACGACAAAAATAGTTAAGTTACCAGTAAATATTAAATCAGGAATAGGATGCATGAATTATATTAAATTTGATAATCAGTTGGAATCCCCACAATCTTTAGTAAATATAGAAGATTATTTTATAATTACGTCAGTAACTAATTCCAGTACTGAGCCAAAAATAATTACAATATCGAGACCCTTCGACATAGAACAATTAAATATTAATGAAATAAATTTTATAGAAAAAATGGAAACTGATGAAATATTTACAGATAATCATGATAGAATTTTAAAAGAAAATTTAAAACAAATTAGGCTAGATCATTGCAACCAGGAAGAAAGTGATGCAATAAAAAACCTCTGCCTCGAATACAGAGATATTTTCTATTGTGAAAACATTCCTTTGACTTTTTCAAATACAATTAAACACAAAATAAACCTTACAGATGAAAGCCTCATTTACACTAGACAATATCGATATCCGCAAATTTACAAAGCCGAAGTAAAATCACAAATTGAAAAAATGCTTTCTCAGGGCATCATACAGCCTTCATCGTCCCCATTTAGTAGCCCCCTCTGGGTAGTTGAGAAACGTCAAGACGCCTCTAAAAAACGTAAATACCGTTTAGTCTTAGACTATCGAAAATTAAATGAAAAGACAGTAGACGACAAATACCCCCTACCTAACATAAATGACATTTTGGACAAATTGGGCAAAAGTCAATATTTTAGTACACTCGACTTAGCTAATGGATTCCACCAAATACAAATGGACGAAAATGACATTCAAAAGACAGCTTTCTCTACCGAACACGGTCATTACGAGTTTACGAGAATGCCTTTTGGACTTAAGAATGCTCCAAGCACTTTTCAAAGAGTTATGGACAACATTCTTAGGGGCTTACAAAACGAAACTTGTTTGGTATACCTCGACGATATTGTAATATTCAGTACATCTCTTCAAGAACATATGTTACGACTTAGACAAATTTTTGACAGACTTAGGGATGCTAACTTTAAATTACAGCTGGACAAATCAGAATTTTTACGTAAGGAAGTAAACTATTTAGGACATGTCATAACCCCATTAGGTGTGAAACCAAACCCAGAAAAGATATCTGCAGTAAAAAAATGTCCGATACCTAAAACTACTAAGGAAATAAAGGGTTTCCTAGGGTTAGTCGGATATTATCGTAAATTTATTCAAGATTTCGCAAAAATTACAAAACCTCTGACTAAGTGCCTAAAAAAGGGTGCTCAAATTATTCATGATCAAGATTTTATAAACGCTTTTGAAACTTGTAAAAACTTATTAACTAACGCGCCGATTCTTCAATATCCAGACTTTTCAAAAAAATTTATTTTAACTACGGATGCTTCAAATGTAGCTTTAGGTGCTATTTTATCTCAAGGGCCTATAGGCTCTGATAAGCCAATTGCGTATGCCTCTCGAACACTCAATGATTCCGAGCAACGTTATAGCACAATAGAGAAAGAGTTATTAGCGATTTCTTAGACGTTTATCTGAAAACCCAGTAGAAGACGACAATCTCGACAATAGTACCTCTAACCAATCTAAAATTAAAATATTATCAGACGTACAAGTTAAACCTCCTGACGAACCATCAGGAAATGACAGTTTTCAATCAACCCAGCATACGACAGCTAACGAAACTACCAACGACGGAATAAAAATACTCGATGAAATAATAAATAACAAAATTAATTAAATCCTAGTTTTTGGCCAAATTTATCATAAATTAACTATCAAACAAGAGAATTACGAAAACCATAAAATTATTACTGTCGAAATTCCTTCAGAAAATAACGAAGAATTAATTCTTGAATTTCTAAAAGATTACACTACTCATAATAAAACTTATTGCATGTATTTTCACACTGATAAGCTATACAAATGTTTCAATGAAGTATATTTAAAACACTTCTCAGAAAAAGGTCCAAAACTAATTAAATGTACTAAATTAGTTAATACCGTAACTGATAAAGAAGACCAAATTTTACTCATAAAAAATCACCATGAAAGCAAGACAAATCATAGGGGAATTTCCGAGACTATAGAACGACTAAAGAAAAATTATTATTGGATAGGAATCAAAGATTCTGTTACAAATTTTATTAATTCATGTGATATTTGTCAAAAAACTAAATACGCTAGGAAAAATCCTTATTCACCTCTAATGATAACAGAAACGGCATCAAAACCATTTCAAATTGTACATGTCGACTTATTCTTTTTTGATAAAAAAATATATTTGACTATTGTTGATTCTTTTACTAAATTCGCACAGGCTCACGAAGTAATAGGTAAAACCGCGATTCACATAAGTAACGGTCTAATTAAATATTTTGCATCTTTTGGTGTTCCAGAAAAATTAATTATAGACAATGGAACAGAATTTAATAATGAAGTTATACAGGAAATTTTAAAATTACATAAAATTAAAATACATTTCACAACAGTTGGTCACCATGAAAGTAACGCTATTGTGGAACGATTTCATTCATCAATAATAGAACACCTAAGAATACTTAAATCAATGTACCCAAATGATATCGAAAATATTATGAACTATGCTATATTAGGATATAATAGTAGTATTCATAGTGCTACACATTTTACGCCATTCGAATTAACCTTTGGTCATACACATTCGAGAAATCCAAATGAAATATTTTTGCCTGCTACATTTTATTCAGATTATGCCGAAAATCATAAACTAAAATTGGAATATGTTTATAAAAATGTTAAAGAAAAACTTGAATCAAAAAAGGAAAAGTTAGTTTCTAAACTCAATACCCAAGGAGATTCAAACGAAGAATTCCAAGTAGGCTTAACTGTTTACAAACAAAATTCTCAATATAGAAATAAAAAAGACAATAAATTTTTAGGTCCTTATACATTAACAAAATTATTAGATAAAAATAGAGCCGAAATTACTAATCAACAGAACAATAAATCAGAAATAATTCACATTAAAGAACTTAAAAAACCTTTCGTTACAGGTTCCTCGCAACCATCAACTTCACAAACTGCAAACTGACTCAACCAACATTCCATAATATTACCGACAATCCTGGACTTTAAACTCTTAAATTAGGAAAGACTCAAAACATAATTGACTACTGGTCATTTGTAAGAATTTTCGACATTTCCAAAGTAATAGACGAATTTAAGTCACTACAAGCCAAATTTTCCGACCTACAAACGATAACAAAAAATAAACTTATAAACCAGACCAAGTCAGATTCTGAGGACATCTTTGTTACATTTCAAATAGTAACCATATTAGAAAATAAAATTATTACCCAAATTAATCAATTAAACCCATCACTTGAACAAACCCATAGAGAAAAACGTGGACTTCTTAATGGTTTAGGTACAATAATTAAATCAATATCCGGAAATTTAGATCAAAACGACGCAGAAAAATATGACAAAGCCATAGAAAATCTTTCGAAAAATCAAAATAAGATGAAATCTTTAATTAATGAACAAATTACCTTAGTTGAAAATTCTTTAGACATATTTAATAAAAGTAGTCAAGTCTTAGCTCACAATCAACTAAAATTAAAATCTCAAATAAACAAAATAGAACACATTTTAGAAACCGCTCAAATCCAAAATAAACAAACTTTTGAAAGTGTCTATATTCAAGAAGTCACAAATCAAATATCAATTTTATATCAAAATATCTACGATTTACTAGAAAAAATTGAAACTGCTATCACATTTTCCAAAATAAATGTTTTCGATAATTCGATAATAGATCCTAAAGATTTGATCAACCATATTAAATTAATCAATAACAATTTATTAAACAACAAATTACCATTTGAACCAATTTTAAACAATATACTTAAATTCGAAAAAATAATGCAGATTAAAAGTTATAGTAAAAACAATAAAATTATTTTTATCATAGAAATCCCAATTGTGGAGAGAGAAAATTACGATTTATATCAACTTTTCCCTTTACCTACTCCTAAAAGCAACCTTCTCCAAATGATTATTCCAAATTCGAAATTCCTCATCCTAAACGAGCAAAATTTCATGTCATTTGACTCAGAATGTCAAGAAATTAGTAACCAAGAGTTTATCTGTCACGAATCAGTACCAATTCCAGTAGAAGACGCCCCCTGCGAAGTTTCATTGTTGAGGTTTTCCAAGAACCTCACCAACTGCCAAATCATCCCTCTCGACATTGTGGACTTAAAAATTCAAAAAATTCGTCAAAATAAATGGATGATCATCTCACCTCAAAACACAGTGGCCCAAAGAATCTGCGGACAAGACATCGACAATGTCCCATTAGAAGGAACATTTTTATTAGAATTAATCAATAAGTGTAGTGTTAGAATAGGTAAAATAGTTCTACGTGGTAACGAACTGCCAAAAAGTGAATTTAGAATAATAGAACTTCCTAAAGTTAATATTAAAAACTTTGATGATAAAAATCCTATTTACCTAAAACCCATTAAATTGAACAGTATTGTTTTGGAACAATTAACCGCTCTAAAAGACTCTCTAAATTTTCAAAAACAAAAAGTAAAACATATTTTTGATAATACAATCCATTTTAACAATATTAGTGTTTGGACTATATTGATTTATATTTTTATAGCATTTTGTTTGTTATTTTGCATTTATTCATATAGAAAATATAGGAAGAATTCATCGAAGAAGAGCTCCGAGGAAGAAAACCCAGAGGCCAGCCCCCGGATTCTCCTCTAAGGGTGGAAGAGTTATGATAACACAATCATAGGGAACACAAGTAGAATTATGCAGACGCGGCAAGTCCAAGATAAGGCCCCACCAAGATCTAGCGGCAACAAAACTAGTTCGTTGCCGGCATTTATCAGCTTTTACATTTTAACTTTTGTATTATTAAGACCTAAAATAAAGTTCCGCTTTTTGTAAAGTTTTTGATATTTTTTAAAAAACCAATTTTTAATAGCGAACCTAAAAGTCCCATTTGGATTTCTCAGCAATTTCGTAATCAAAGGAATAATAATACTTCAAGACGTCTGGCGTTCGAAACTTGACTGGGAAAACAACCTAAATGATGATTTGATTAAGAGGTGGCGGAGATGGGTAACCGAAATAGGAAATATCTCAAGACTAACAATTCCTTGGGCCTACGTACCGAACATTTCTGAAGCTAAAACTATACAACTGCACGTGTTTTGTGACGCCAGTTCACAAGCATATTCTGCTGTAGCATACTTCAAATTTGAATTCACAGACGAAACAAAAACAGCCTTTGTAATGGCCAAATCCCGAGTAACATCGTTGAAGCCAACCACCATACCTAGGATGGAATTGACAGCAGCATTATTAAGGAGCAGACTCGCGAGAAAATCATAGCATTGAAGTCCAAGAGTGTTATTTTTGGAGTGACTCGCAAATAGTAATCAGCTGGATAAAATCGGATGCAGCTTTATTCAAGCCCTTTGTTGCACACCGAGTTGCTGAAATTAAGGATAATTCTAAGGAGGAATATTGGAATTAGGTCCCTACGCAACAAAACGTAGCTGACGAGGCAACCAGGGAGGAGGGACCCATTCAGTGGGATTCAAGTAGTTGGTGGTTCAAGGGGCCTGACTTCCTTAAATTAAACAAAGAATATACATTCATTTGTAGCGACACTTCGGAAGTCAGAAACAAATTTGTTGGGCTGGCAATAAAGAACTGCAGCTCACTACCAGAAGTTGCAAGATTTTCATCTTGGTTGAAATTAATACGTTCGAAAGCATGGTGCCTGAGATTCATCAACAATGCGCTAAAGAAAAACCGCCTAAGTGGAGAACTTATACCTGAGGAATTGCATGAAGCCGAAAAGTGTTGGATAAAGCAGACACAAAAAGAAACATTTTTAGAAGACATTAAACGACTATAAAAACAAATTATTAGAAAAATCAATTAAATTATTCATCTTATCCCCAATTTTAGACAAAGACCGAATTCTCAGAGTAAAAGGTAGGACTATTCTTTCCATTGATTTGTCGGAAGATGCAAAGTATCCCATCATTCTACCCCTGAAACATAACTACACAAAATTATTGATAAATCATTATCATCGTCAAGCACTACATCATGGACAAGAATATGTGTCCAATGAATTACGCCAGAGGTATTGGATTCTCGATATGAGGTCGGCTGTTAGGAGTTCGTGGAACAATTGCCAGTGGTGTAAGAACATAAGAGCAAAACCAGAAATCCCGGAAATGTCCCCTTTACCATCTTGTCGTCTTTCGTCATTCGTCAGACCGTTCACGATCGTTGGAATGGATTACTTCGGACCCATGTACGTAGCCATTGGACGTAGGAAAGAAAAAAGGTACGGTGTTCTGTTCACATGTATGAGTGTCAGAGCTGTTCACATTGAAATTGCAAGCTCTTTAAATACAGACGCAACCTAATGTCCATACTACGAATGACAGGAAGAAGGGGGTGGCCGTTGAAAATATATTCAGACAATGGCACCAATCTGAAGGGCGCCGACAAAGAAATAAAAGAAGCTCTCAGGGAACTGAACCACAATAAAATAACCGCAACACTGGTAAATAATAATATTCAGTGCTTCTTTAACTGTCTACAAGCACCGCACCACGGAGGAAGTTGGGAACGCCTGATCCACTCTGTCAAAACATCTCTTAACGTGATTCTTAAAGAGAGAATACCAAGGGAAGAAACTCTCCAAACACTGCTTGTAGAAGTCGAGCATATAGTGAATAGCCGTCCCTTAGTTCACGTTTCACTTGATCACGCCGATGATGCTGCACTAACTCCAAACCATTTTCTTCTTGGCTCATCGAGCGGAGTCCCAACTCTTTTAAAATTCGACGAAAAAAACCTAGTTTCAAGGAAACAATGGAAAATCTCACAGACTTTAGCTGATCACTTGTGGAGGCGATGGGTAAAAGAGTACCTGCCCGTACTAACAAAGAGAACAAAATGGTTCTCCTCATCATCTCGAGAATTACAAACAAACGATGTCGTCATCATCACAGACTCCGAATTTAGTAAGAATAGTTGGCCAAAAGGAATCATCACTAGAGTTTACCCAGGGAGTGATGGAAGAATTCGAACAGCAGATGTAAAAACTTGTACAGGAACATACAAGAGACCGGTAACTAAACTCTGTTTGCTCGACGTAAACAAAGAAGAGTGATGAATTCATTTCATCACCGGGCGGGAGTGTTTCGTGTTTCCTTTTCCTAAATTAATTGTATTTATAAATTGTTTTTAATTTTCATTAGTTTTAAGTTTGTTACTATATTTTACCTGTGTTACCCTGTATTCTACGAGGTATAATGCTTTAGATAGTAGTGTCAGTATGTTTTTGACAAGAGAATAAAAAAAAGGTTGTTATTGAGAAAGAATAGTTTTCTTTAAAAAAAACCAATAAAACCGTAGTCGAAGATCCAAAACGGCCTATTTGGTCAAAAACAAATACTAAAATCGATATGATTGTTAAATTATTAAAATTGTTGTAAATTAGATCCTAGATATTTATCTTTAACAATTATTATTAAAATTATTTTAAAATTATGTTTGCATTTTATTCTGGTTAAGCACATAACCGAATAGATCATTCAATTGACGCAACGCCTATTATTTCAAATGGTTAGAGTATCAAACTTTTCAACTTTGCCATTTGAGACCTGGCGAGCGACCGCGTTCAAATCCTTGCAAGGGCAGAATTTTTTTTAATTTTTTTTTATTTTTGTTTTTGTTTAGAAAATATGAAAATTGAATAAATACGATTATTGTTGATTATTTTTTAAATACATTTTAATTATTATAATAATAACAACCTGTTTTTACATTTTTTGATGAAATTATTTTGTGGTCGTAGGAAAAATATTGTACATCACTTGTGTGAAAAGTAAATTTACACAGTCGTGTGATAGTCGCACTCGGCTTGTACCTCGTGCGACAATATTTTACACTCGTGTGAAAAATGTCACTTTCCACACTTGATTCTAAAATATTTAGGTTTACAGCAAGGATTTTGATTTCTATAAAATATCTATACCTATTGAAAACATATACAATAGTAGAACTAAAGAAAATAAACATGAAAAAATATATCTAATATCTAAAACACGCCAATATACACTCACCGGCACGAAAAACGGACACCTCGATATTTTTTTATAAAAATGCATTAATTTTTTTAATTTGCTTTTTAATCCGGTTTTAATCATTTGGCCAACAGAGAACACGGTTTAGTAGAATACCCTGAAGATGTTTTAACATGAAATGCCTTCCGAAATTGAATATATTCCAGATATTGTACGATAATCTCAATAATGCAAATGTTATCATATTGCCCTTACTTCAGTGTTCCAAGTAGACTATGCATTTTTAGTGATTTTCACGATGACATTAAAGGTTAAGTGTTTATTATGTTTTATGGTTTAGTACTTGGTTATGTCAATTAGTGCAAATTTTAAGATGTCTGTAAGTGCAGAAACTGTTGCATCTATTGTTGCTCTCATTCAAGATGAAACAAGTCAAATTTACGTGGCTAACAGATTCGGGGTATCACGCAGTACCGCGCAACGTGTATTTACAAGTTTTATAGAGACGGGACTTTATACTCGACGTCCTGGAACCGGTCCTCAGAGAAGAACTACTCATCGAGATGACCGTTTTATGATATCTTCAACACTAAGAAATCGTCACAAAACTGCTGTAGAGATTAGAAATAACCTTGAACATGTCAGGAACGTAAATGTTAGTGAACGAACAGTTAGAAATAGGTTAAATAAAGCTAATCTAAGATCTCGAAGACCCGCTATAGGACCAGAACTTTCCAGGGAGCATCGTGTAGACAGATTACAATTCGCTATGGAGCATCAAAATTGGAATGCAGACGACTAGAGCTGAATCCAGATTTTGCTTATGATCACCAAATGGCCGCGAAAGAGTCTAGAGAAGGATAGATGAACGATATGCCGAGTGTACTTTAAGCCCTAGGGTAACTTTTCAAGGAGGTTCAGTTATGGTGTGGGCTGAAATATCTTCGGAGGCGCGTACAGAATTGTACATAATCCCTAGGGGATATGTGAATGCGGATAGGTACATAAATGAGATCCTACAAAAATATGTTGTCCCATATGCACCATTTATTGGTCACAACTTCATACTGATGCATGACAATGCGCGCCTTCATGCCGCCCGCATTGTCACGGAATATTTGAACGAAGTTGGTAGTACCCAAATGGCATGGCCAGCGTGCAGTCCCGATCTAAATCCCATCGAGCATGTTTGGGATATGCTCGGTAGAAGGATTCGAAGCCATGTACCTGCTCCTCTTACCTTGGATCAGCTCAGAGTGGCTCTTTTAGAGGAATGGGAAGCAATTTCACAGAATGAATTATTCAACTTGATAAACAGTATACATAGAAGAATGAATGCGGTTATATAGGCTCGTGAAGGTTAATATGAGGTATTGCTTAGACAGACAAGTGTAAAATACTGGTTTTTTAAATTGTTATTTGTGTTTCTGATGATAATTGTGTAACTGTTAATAAATTTATTTTCTTTGTGGTAATGTTTACAGACGTTATTCTGTTGAAATAAAAGCTTTCCGTAAACATTTCTTGAAGACAGCACATTTTAAAATCATGTACCAATCCGTGCCTATCGTTGACAAAAAAGTTACAATGCAACAAATATAAAATTGAGGCATTTGAATCAAAAATTATGGAGTGCCCGTTTTTCGTACCGGTGAGTGTATATTTACTTATTTAGCATAAGAAGAAGTATTTCAGGATAATAAAAAAAAAATATACAGTATGTCCCCCTAGGTTGGAATCATATGGAAAACTTTTTCATTATTAATTTTAGGAAAAAAAGTTATTCTTCATAAAAAGTTCTGCATTATCTAAAACCTAGAATACAGTCTTCAAATATCAAATTTTTCAAGCCGTATACGAGGTTTGTCAAAAAAATATGAATTTTGCTCATGAGTAAAGTACGTTTATTTTTGACAAAATCGAAAATAGATTAGATGAAATTGGATTCAAAACTGATAATCTTGAGGCTATTATTTTATCAAATAATTAATGTAAAATGGGTATGCGTTAATATGGACTTTTAATGGTGTTTGTAGAAAAAATAGTGTATGATATACGTGCTAAAACTGATTATATTTTGTTTGAAGGGATGGAACACTCCGCCTTCGGCGTCGTGTTCCAAACTTCCCTTCTCACAAAATAAAATATCACTTTTAGCACATATATCATAAATAACTATGTATTCTATTTTGATTTGCATTATTTGGATTTGCTTATTTTCGATAGATCTTTTATAATAAATTAGAGCGTCGGGCAATCGTAGAGGATATGCTCGATCGTCTCATCTTTTTGATCGTACCCCCTGCAAAGTGCGAATTCTGACAGCCTCATGATGTAGAGATGCTTCCGTACTTGGGAATGACCAATCAAAATGCCTGTGATCAGGCGCAGATAAGGGTTTTAACGATATTTTAGAAGAGGCAAAAAATAGTGCACAAGATTCAATTACGACACTTCATTTCCTTCGGTTAATATTGTAAGGCCTCGGACAGAAATCGTTTATTTGACTACGAATGCAAAGATGAGGCTCAAAATAATGCGGAATACCAATTCAAAATTAATTTTTACTTTGTAATATTGGACATTGCATTGTCAAAACTAGAAGGAAGGTTTGAAAAAATAAAGCAGCAATTTTTATGTTTATTTATTGATTTAACTGGCGCATATGATGTTGTTGATCTGAATATCCTATTTAAGAAAATGGTTAAAATTGGTATAGATAAAAAAGTTTCAACAAATATAATAAATTTATTTATTTATCGCAAAATGTACATTAGAGATCAACATAATGTATTAGATGGTCCACGAATGGTATATAATGGCTTACCACAGGGGTCCATTTTAAATCCCATACTATTTAACATTTACACAGCCGATCTGCACAGATTAGGAAATGACAATATTGTTCAATACGCGGATGATATATGCTTCTATTTTGCCCATAGTTTATATGAACAGTGTTTGAATGACTTAAGTACATTTATGCGCATAATTAAACAATGGTTTATAGACATGGGTTTTAGTATTTCTCCGGAAAAGACTGTTTTGATATGTTTTTCTAGACATCGTCTAGCTACACCTAGGTCTATGTCTTTAAGCGGATATACGATTCCATTTGTCGAAGAATTTAAATATCTAGGTAGAGCCTTGGAGAAAAAATTATTATGGACAAACCATATTAAGTATGTAAAGCAGAAATGTGAAATTAGAATAAATCTTCTTCGAGTTATTTCAAAACAAAAATTTGAAACAGATACCAACATTTCCCTGATTTTCTATAGGTCATAAATCAGTTCGATTTTGGACTATGGATGTACATTATATGGTGCGTCGTCAAAAACCAACTTGTTAACCATAGATCGTATTCAGTATAAATCCCCGAAAATATGTTTGGGAGTTATGATGTCCTCACCTAATCAGACAGTAGTGGCTGACATTCAAGACAATTTTTGGCAGAAAAACAGATAATCAAATATCGATCATTTAATACAAGCATGGTGTCTAAAATTGCTCTACTTAATACTTGCAATTTAACCCTACCTTATTGGCGGATTAAAAATTCGCCTCCATTGTCTGATGCCTTTGTTAATACCAATTCTGACGATTACTTTATTAACAAACATATTTATTTCCCAATTTATCAATACATATATGAGTCTCTATTGCATACACCAACTATTGTATACCCCACACACACTAATCTTCCTGCCTTAAATAACTTAATTTTGAAATTCCAATTGAATTCTTTTAGTGAAGATATAATAAAGATATTTACAGATGGATTAAAATCTAATGAAAAAACTGGAGCAGCTTTTTTTGTTTCTAATATTATTCATATAGAACAATTTAAACTACCTATGCATTTCTCAATTTTTACAGCTGAAGCTTTGGCCATTAAAAAAGCTCTTTTGTGGTGTAAGTTAAGTCTATTTCAAGCGTTCGTTATTATGTCTGATTCAAAGTCGGTCTTACAGGCTATCCAAGGCTCTCCAATAAAGTTTTATCGACAAGGACTTTTATTTAAAATTAAAAATTTATTATATAATCTGAGGACTATCAACAAAAATATTAATTTTGTGTGGGTTAAAGGACACTGTGGCCTCACTGGAAATGAAATTGTAGATCAAAAAGCTAGGATCGGTATATTTACCCAAGTCTCTTTATTGCCTGATGTCGTCAATGCACATAAGAAAAACATAAGAAACAGATGTGTACTGGATTAAAAACAGTTTTTGGTTGCTTTTAAAACAGATTAGGGTTCTTTTAAGAAAACAAAAATAGTGCGGAATATTTTCTATTAAGTGATGAGAGTAGATATATATTTTGCGGTTTTAGATAAATAAGCACAAATGAATTATTAACAGGTGAGTAATTACATACCTTAATTATTATTTTATATAAATATAAATGATTTTAGGTAGTTTGAAAAGCAATTATAAATCAAAGATAATCTGAAGATTTAAAGGCTTAAAGAGCTTGAAAAGCAATGAATTAAGTTTAGTAATTGCTGTGACAACCTACGGTAAGATGTAGTTTATTTCTAGAAATAAATAGTTAATAAATAATATTAATAAAATTAGATTAAACAATAAAATTTATAAAATCAAAGCAAATAATCTTAAACGTCACCAATCTGGTGAAAAGACAAGTGCATAGAGAAATGATTAGGTATAGATAAAGTTAGTATTTAAATATTCTTAGCTGTTTTTCCAGGTCTTCTGGCTGTTAACCACGAGTTGAGTCTCCAATTATCTTAAACCCAAAGAGATAAACTGGTTGGATTCCTCCACTAGTTTTATTTGATGTCTTTAAGTTATTTGGTGTCTAGGAACCTCCGGGTTCCAGACTAGATATAATAAAATCAAAATTTATACTTCAGATTGGAATTTGAATGGAAATGAGATTGAAAATCAGCATAAGAGTGATAGTCTGCTTAAGAGTGGAAGTGATAGTCAGCGTAAGAGTGAAAGTTTGCATAAGAGGCCTAAAAATATATTTCCAAAATTAGGATGATAAAATGTTTAATAATATTCTTTTTTTTTATAGGGGTTATTCCTTAAAAACTCACCTTAGATTATGGGTGGCCACAAAGGGGCTTCAGTTGAAGTTAATATAAAAAGTTGAAAAACTCTAAATCTTCGGAACTTTCATCCACAATAGGCAACTTCCTAATAATTTTGGTTTACCCAAAAAATATACTTCTATTCTATCACGTCTCAAATTAAATCATGGTCGGTTTCCTGCCTGTCTACATAAAATAAAAATCATTCCACTTGCAATAATACGTCGGTTGGAGACGCCAATCACCTTTTCTTTGAATGTCAAAATTATGCATTACAAACATCTGGGCTATATAAATCGTTAATCTCTCTCAATTTTCCTCTACCAGTAAATTTGACAACCCTTCTGACAAGCATCGATAAACATATCCTCGATATTTTAATTAAATTTATACGCGATACTAAGCTAGATATTTGAGACACTACTTATTTCTTTCTTTTCTGTATTCCGTTTTTAATATTTAAACACTCTGTGGCAAATGGACACCGTCCGAAGCCATATCTCTCACACAACACAACACAACACAACAGTTTTCAATTTTATTAACAACCTAAATAGTTTTCTTAAAACAGATATGTCAAATAGGTCTACAAAATGTAAATCTGTAAAAAGTATGTTACATGATCCATCTAAAATTGAAAATGATATAATTGCTGCAGATTTATATGATGAAATAGACAACTTTGCTCCTAATATTTCCACTAAAATGAACGCTATAAATGTAGATTAATACTTATTTACAAATAATCTCATCTATCTGTTTTCAAATTTGGTAATTACGATTTTTTATATACTATCTGTATCTGTGGCTAGCGGGAAAAGCTTTTTAAAACACAAACTAATAAAAAATTATTTAAAATCAACAATGGCACAGGAAAGACTTTCAGACTTGTCTATTATTAATATTGAAAAGGAAATTTCGGAAGATTTAGATGAATTGGATATTTTAACATATTTTGCATTAAAAATGGCAAGAAAAGCAAATTTATCTGACCGAATTGTTAAGTGTTATTAATAGATATTTATGTGTATATATGTATTTACTTGGTTATTATATTAGTAAATTAATAATTTATTTGTGTATTAGATTGTAAAACTAAGAAACAAAACAAATTTCTTATATTTTCTGTAATTTTTTGTTTTATTTAAGGTAAAAATATTTTTCTACTACCGTGCGTAAAGTGTGTAAAGTTGTACTTTTTTTCACTAGTGCGTAAAGTAAAACTCTTTACGCACTAGTTAAAAAAAGTAAAATTTGACAAAATTTGTACATAACAACAAAATATAACGTTTTATTTTATATTAACATTTTTTTGCTATCTCCTTCTAAGACAAATAAATAAATTATTTTTGCTTATATCTATTTAGTGTCCAACAAATTATCAACAGTTTATTTTAATTATAATTTTCACTAAATGTCATCGATTTAATTAAAAGTAAACATACAGTGGATGTCGTTTTTGGTAAAAGTAAGTTGGCCGTGGCTGTGTGGATTAGAAGAACTGTCAATCTCTAAACTTTTAATTAGTACCTACCTTATAACAGAACACGACAAAAGTATACTTAAGTTCAAGATTAGATTCTAAAGCCAATTTAGCATTTTTTTAAACTCAATCAAGTTTGAGAAGGTAAAAAGTTTAACTTTTTAATGTTTGTTTACTTAAATTCAAATTTTATTTGCAGTTTATTATATCTGTCATAATCGATATGGATTCAAATTTATCTAGCGATAACGAATTTGATAATACTCCCCCAGATATCTTATGCAGTGCACAAAAGGCCACTGAAAATTTATTGCCAGAAAAATCTGCATATATTTATCAGCAAAAATACAATGCATTTATAGAATGGTGTAGGAAGAATAAGGTGACAAAATATTAGGAAAACGTTATTTTAGCATATTTCTCTGATGAATTGAAGAATTGCAAAGCTTCTACCCTATGGTCGATTTATTCTATGCTTAAAAGCACCTTAAAATATAAAAACAACGTTGATATTTCGAAATTCAACAAGTTAATAGCGTTTCTCAAACAATAAAATAAAGGTTATAAACCAAAAAAATCCTAAATTTTTGAACGAGAAGATCTAATTAATTTTCTGTTGAAAGCTCCAGATTCGAAATTTTTAATGAACAAAGTAAGTAAATGCTTGAATGCTCAGTATAAAATTAAAATATTCTGAAAAGTTTTGCAACGAGATGTGTGTTCGTATGGTGTGTTGCCTAACAAAATCAGTTGCTGTCCTAACAGGCCACCGGGATTGTTAGGCAGAACATTATACCTAAAACTTTTATATTTTTTACAATAGCATTTATTTGGAGTTTTACATGCGCAACGTCAAGATATTTCCTAATGTTTAATAAATTATTTGTAACATTACAATATGTTATTTTTTAGGTAGCTTTTATAATTGGAATTGCGGGAGCTTGTCGCCGGGAAGAATGATGTAAAATGACAATTAACGATGTGGAAGATAAACAAACAGTGTATATTGTCAAAGTATCAGAAACCAAAAATGGAATAGAACGCATTTTTACGATTTTAAATCCAAATAATTCTGCAGTTGATTATTTATCTTTCATAAAAAAATATACCTCATTAAGACCATCCAAAAAAAATGGAAACAGATTTTTTTAAAATTCGCAAATGGAAAATATTCTAAACAGCCTGTAGGGATAAATACTTTTGGTAAAATGCCATGTGTTATAGCAACGTATCTAAACTTGCCCAATCCAACGGCTTTTACAGGACACTGCTTTAGGAGGTCTTCAGCCACTATGCTGGCAAATTCTGGAGGAGACCTTCTAACGGTCAAAAAACATGGAGGATGGAAATCATCTGCTGTTGCAGAAGGCTACGTAGACAGCACAATAACACAAAAAAACAAAATTTCTAATAAAATTTTGATGGATGACAGTATGCCATCCTCTTCCAAACAAAGCTACAATTTTACCGTTGACAACTCTAATGAAGAATTAGTGGAACCAATCGACAGTGAAACTAGAGTTACACAAAATATTTCAACCTCTTTACTTGAAAAGGCCAAATCCATACCACTCGAAGCTCAAAATAGGGTTACAGAAGTAATATCACAACATTTTTCAAACTCTGTGCTGGAAAAGGCCAAAACCTTAAGTTTTGGTAATTGCAATAATTGCACATTCAATATTAATATTCATAAGAGTTAAAAACCTATTTTTTTAAATATTTCTTTATTTGTTAGTCATTTTGTTCTGTAAGAATTTGTAAAGTTCCAATAAATTTATTTTTGTTGCTGTGTACAATTTTTGGCACATTTTACTTTTTTTCACTAGTGCGTAAAGTAAAGTACTTTTTTTCACTAGTGAAAAAAAGTAACTTTTATATTTCTAATATTAGTGGATTATGTGTACAGTAGTAGAAAAAACATTGTATGCTACTCGTGTGTAAAGTCCCTTTTTTGACTCATGTGATTGTCGCTCTCGCCTACGGCTCGTGCGACAACATTCACATTCGTCAAAAAAGGGTAACTTTACACACTTGTTGCATAAATAACTATTATAATTCATAAGGTATGAAAGGGGGAAGGTAGAATTTGGTCCGCACACGGGCCGCAGCTACTTTAGGAATGGCTCTGGTTGACACATTGACACATTATTACTGTCAATCCTACTACATAAATAGATAAAGTTATTTAATAGAAAGTACATCAATTACTTTAATTGTTTCACAAAATTTCCTTCCCATAACAAAATACAACGACTTGTAAATCGTACATGTCCGCGTGTCTCTTTTGAGTAAAACCAGAAGCAATAATGGATATCAAGTGTTATCAGTTTGTATAACAAATAACGCTAACAACTCTTCTAAGAATTATCTACCCACTCATCTATTCATTGTTTGTAAATATTCATGAATCGCCTCAAAATTTATTAGTCAAAGAAAAACAATCTCCCGCTGTTATCACTAGTGGAAAGAGCTCGCTATTATGGTTTAAAAACTCACTTCTGGGAATTTCTAAGAACTGCTGCCTTTAAGAGGATGCACACATTTTGAATCTACACAAAATAGTTAGATGAATTGGAAAATTATTCAGTAATTTATTATATTGAAATAGATATTATTAATACCATTATTATATTAAAAAAAAATGTTCGACCTCGCCAATAGTCGTAATAAATTCAAAAAAATCTAAATTTATTCCGTGTTTTCTATTTTCTTCAAACGTTCTCAGAAATCGACTTAGTATCCAAATAAAAAAAAATATTTGTCGGAGAAAATGTTAAATGTGAAAGTGGTGACACTGACAATTATTTTCAAGACTCTACCTTCGCGGCTAGATTGCGTAATACTTAAGGTCAATAATAAACAGTTAAAAGTGTAGGTAGTATCTAGAAATTGAATAAAACTTCATACACATTGGGTGTTTCATATTTTTGACATAAAGTATTAATTTGGCATTTTTTCATTGGTCAAGAGTTGCTCCTATAAAATAATTTTCAGCGATTTCTGGACCGCACTTTTGTAAAAATAAACTCTCAGATCTCTACGACAAATAGTTCTTTAGATAACTCCTAACTTATTTAGACACCTCGTACTGTTTTAGGAAAAGCTTTTTCCTGATTTGTTGGTTGCATTAATGCCACATTGACCAATTTTCTATAAAATTGGTCTTTCGTTATTTATATGCAGCACCATGTATATTGTTATATTTTTATTCTATCCTTTAATCACAGTTTAACAAAATGTCACTATTAAGATTAATTGATTAATGTTACATTTAAAAATTCAAAGAGACCAATATTATCGAAAAAATGGTAAATTTTGCCAAAATGTAAACCACAAAACAGCAATCGGTTTATTCTTACTCTTAAATCACAAATTTGTAGATTTATGAGAAAATTATGCGTTTTCAAACTTTTCGTCTATTTTGTTTAATACAAATAGAATAAAAATAACTAAATTTAAAATTATGGTCATTCATTTAGGTAATACATATAGTTCAAACAAGGTCGAATTACAAAATTTGGGCAGCCCCTGATGTTAAAACCTCATATCTGTACAACCATCAAGTCTACACTTGAAAAATGTCAGACACCATTAATGGCACTTGTCGGAAGAATAAACCAGATACACCACCACAGTTGAAACTAATGTACCAACCAGCAGAATCTTCAATGTTTGCATCCACGATAGTTTCATACAAGTCTAAGAAAACCGGCTTTTTGACAAAACAGCGCATGCCAAAATGACACAGAACAAAATGGCGCTAGACAAAATAGCGCAATGACAAAATAGCACAAAGACAAAATACTGAACGACAAAATAGCGCAGGACATAAAAGCGTGTGTCAAAATATTTCAGTAGACCAGGCGTTAATTGGTCTCACTTTAATTATGCCAGACGCTAACTTTGTCTTACTGCAAATTTTTCTAAGCAAATTTGTCCCGCGCAAAATTATTTCGCGCTAAAATAGGTCGGATCCTAAAATGTGAGAAAGACGGAGCTATACTTAACCTACATGCATTATTTCATTGAATTCAATTGTTCGTTACGCGCTATTTTGTCCCTGCGCTATTTTGTCCTCTGCTATTTTGTCTGCGCTATTTTGTCCTGTGCCATTTTGTGATATACTGATAAACTAATCGGAGAATATTCTTGGAGGCAGGACAGCTTGTTGGTCCTATAGTATATTTATTAACAGTTTGAGTTTCAGACTTATACCCCCACTCATTTGATCTTCAATCAGTTACTTAACACAAATTAATTAACTCTCCCAATTTAGATTTTCTTCTCTGTTTCCATTAATTTTTGCCCACTCGCATCTTATTAAATGTTTTCTTTATTAGTTTATTCAAATTGGTTGTCATACGCCAAAATTTGACTTTTCTTTTTGGACATTCGTACTTGTCAACTTAGTTTCCGTTTCCTGTAACAGTAATTTTTCTTTTGATTATCTGCTTCAAATTTTCCTTTTACATATGAATTTTCATATTTTCTTGTTCAGTGTTCTAATTTTCTTGTTAGTATTTTTTGCTTTCTCATTTCCCAGTTTAATATTTTTACTTTCAATAAATTTTGTCACCGCCACCTATACTCACTTTCAGTAAATAACACCTTTGTTAGTACACTATTTATCCGCTAAATTTAAAATTTACAGTTTACTACATTGATTCGTTAAAAATCTAGATAGATGTCTTGAGAGTCTGATAATTTTTACTTTTTACTTTCATTAATTGACGTTACATCCTTAAAAAATTTTAAACTGTTTGTGCTTGTAAAAACTATTTTGTGTTGTTTAGTTAATAATTGTCTTACATGTGTTTTAATTAATTTATTCAAACAGACATCTCGCGGTTTAACCTAACCTACAATATTTTTTAAAAAAGTACTATTGTATTACATATGACTTTTTTAACTCGTTTTGTTAAACTTTATGTAGCGCTTCCTTTATGGAAATAGTCAAGGTGAGTCAAGGTTAATGTTTAACTTCTTTTGTGTTTTTTCTGTTATTTTGTATATGTTAAAGTCCGTTCATGCTTTTATAATTGTTTTTTATTACAACTGACTCCTTGACATTCCATTTAGGTGTGCCTGATGATGAAGTGACAGCTTCGAAACCGGTCGCCAATTAAATTGACTTGTGAGAAATAAAGGACCTTTTCTTTAACCCCTTACACTTAATCCCTACTACTCACATATGGCTACCCTCACTCCAAAAAGTTTGAATATTTGTGTTCTAGACGGATATGTGTTGTAAGTGGTCAAAAATCTATATTTAAAGAAAATTGTCAGTTGGTGAAGCCGATTTTTTTTGCAACAGATAGAAGCCTATTTTTTTTCCTGAGCTCGTCTAAAAGTCTTCGATAACACTGAAAACAATGGTTTATTTTATTATACCCGTATCATTTTATAGTACCCCTTAGTCCCTTGTACAAGTCCTTGACAGGGTGTGCTCTATAGGTTCTTGGACCAATCTGTAGATGTCCCAAAAGGTACCTGTATTTTGCGATGCAATGCCTTGCAATTACACAAGCATGTTTCTGTTTATGATTCCTTGTGACAGAGACGGTACAACAAATTGTCATTATACACGCTTATTTTGAGCAGATGTTCCTTTATTGGGACATGCTTAATCATGTGTGTTGTTATTGTTTTCAACTAGTTTCTACTCATAAAAAGTAGCTCTTCTGTTCTAATAAAGGTCTTCCCATATGCTTGTTTTGGTACGTTCACCCAATAGTTGTGATTTCTCTGAACTCAGTCATTTATGAAAACTGGATCTGTACTTTTTGGCACTCCGATCTTTCTTCTGGCAACCTTCTTTGCAAGTTATTCTGCCAAATTCTTAATTCCTTTCAATTCCTTAAAAAGTTGGTTATAAAATAGCTAATAACACAAAATAAAATTAATGGAATATCAAATAGAGATTTGGGTTAAAATTTAAACGTCACTAGGTCGTTTACTCGTACTTCTGCTTGCAATATTTTCTAATAAAGTCTTATCTGTCAAGATAAAAGTTTTATTACCAACGACGAAAAACTACTAGACTAATCCATTCATTCAAACAACTTACAAAAGAGTAATGCACAAACGTTCTGGTATTCTCTATTTGCCGTCTCGTTCGAATTTGAAAAACGTAAAGCGCTTTTAAAAAAGTTACACACGAGTAGCGTTCTGTTGTTCGCACTTCAAGTTTTGACAGGCTAAGAATTGTCAAACAATAAAATATGAACCTAAATATTATGACTTGAATATTAAAAATTGCAGCAAATTTATGCCATTTTTTTTGTTTCTAATTCATTATAATTTTGGAATTGGCCTCAATATATTCGGCGCCCGAACTTCCGCGACCGATCGTCCCCGCTCCCCATTGTTCCCGCGCCCGAACGGCCGCGCCCGAATGGCGGCGCCCGAATGTCCTAGACCGCTCAAGATACTGTCTTCGGTCCTATCTTGTTTAATTTTATTTTAAATAATTTGTCATTTAAATACAGATTGAAATATTGTAAGTTTTTCAGACGACACATTTATTCTATAAAATGCAGAGAACTGGAATTGATTCAAATTATTAATAGAAACAGATCTTATTAAAATTTTCGAATGGTTTAATTATAAAAACTTTGATAAGACTTATGTTGTTCCATTATACAGTTACAAAAAGATGGCCTCTTCCTATAGAAACAATAAAAGGTAACGTTCATTAGTTTCATATAAGTATTACAAATGATGTCAAATACCTTAGAGTACAAATTGACTCGAATCATAACTGAACTAAGCATACAAATAATGCGTTGAATGCACATTTAAAAATAATCTATTTTGCACTCATAGAATTATTATTACGTTATAGGATCCTGTATTGGAAAAGTGTTTTACCTTCTTATGCAAAATTGTCCTGAAAAAAATATTACTAATAATATTATGTAATAAAATTCTCTTCGATATTAGGAAGTTTTATATGTACTCCAACAAAAACATCTAAGAAAGCAATATCACAGCGGTGTTTGACCTAAATATAAGTATAGGATATTTAATTTTTTTTAACGCATATCTGCAAAACATATTTATTTATCAAACCTTAATAATTTGTAAAATGTAGATTAATAAAGAAATTGTAATAATAAAGGCGTAAAAAAGTCAATATTTTTTTTAATACATTATTGCTTTGATTTTTCAAATGAAATCCCAAAAATATTTTCTTATATTTATCCCACCCAACATGCAATTTTAAAGTAAAATTTATTCACATAATGAAGGTTAATAAAAAAAAATGCAAACTTCTTGCAAGAAAATAGCAATTCGTTAAAATGAGAGAAATCGGTAAATTTAGATAATAGGCAAATGAGAATTTATTATTTTCTTTTCTACGCCCCTTTATAATAGTACGTGATTGGTAGACCGGAAACACTTGTCGCCATATTCGTCTAGTTCACTGTTAAAATTATATACCATCGCGATTCCAAGGTCTTTTAGGATTCCTCCTTCCTGACTATATATATTCTAAGGTCTCCATATTTAATTTTATCACAGAATAACTACTATTACAGAAGTGAAGGCTTGCGTCGGCACGTTTGATGTCGGGGTGGCCAAAATTTAAAGTGACACTCGGTGACAGTTGACGTTCTTGCCGGTTGTTACACTGGTAAAAATTACCAAGATTCTTATAAATTCGGATAATACACTGAGAAAAGGATTTAAATATATGTAAAAAACTTATTTAGCAACATCCACTATTTCTTCTCTGAATTGATGGCACATCCTCGAAGCTGTATTTCATAAATCCAGACTGGACTTAGGATTTGTTTATAAATCATATGAATTTGTTGTACACATAAATTTGCATTTTTAGATGCATAATTATTAGAACTTTTAATTAAATTGAGATTTGAAGAAAAGTACTGTAGGAAAAAGGTTGTTATAAGTAAAACACGTACCCATACTGACTATTAATTTTAATAAAACAAAATACGAAAAACACGTATTACAAAAATCAGATTCATAAAAATCTCATGAAAAATACACATCAAAAGGCACAACATTTTAGACAAAGGAATATATCCTAGGTCCTAAAAAATACAAGGTAAGCGCAAACTGCTTGTATTCATTGGAATGTCTTCTAGCTAGAGGCTTTTTGTTTTTAAATTCCACTTGAGATTTAACTAATCTGCAAATGGTTGGTTTAAAAATTGTGGCCCAACCGAAGGATATTTTTGGGACTGGCACATGCATTTTTAAAATAGAAACAACATTATCTCTTCGATCTTCAAAGTTAGTCATTCTTTTGCTGGGACCTTAAAAAAAATACATAAAAACAACACTTTTATATTATTTTAAATACCTGGTGTACTGAGAAAATCGTCGTGGGATTTAGTAGGGTACAGATTCATTCAGAATGATCAATATTTTCATTTGTTGTGGGTGTATGTCAGAATATTGTCAAAAGTACATTTTCAAATAAACGTTTCCGAGTTGATCCAAATGAAAAACTACTGGGCTGGATATGTTTTTTACAAAACTGGTAGCTTTTGTGTAATTATTCACTGGTTATATTATTCAAGTCTTCTCGAATACATGCTCTTAACAACATGGGAATCCTAAAAAAATACAAAATACATTGTCATAGGTACATAAATATAATTTGATTTAAAAATGATAATAAAATAATTGTTTTGATTAAATAGCCAAATAAATAACATACAGTTAACATTGCTGCATTTGAAAAGTACCTCGTTTTACTCATTTTACTCGAAGCCGTTCTCGATGGGATCTGCTCCATGGTCTTTAATGCAGAGCTGATAAGTCAAGTAAGATCTTTTTTCTATTAAATTTTAGAGCTTACGGAGTAAATGTAATTTATGTGACAATGGATAAAGAAAAAACAGAAAACTATTTTTAACTATACAGTTCACTGGAAAAAAGCAACTGAAGTTGTAGATGTATTTCTGTGAGATGTACAGACCAGTTGTCTCTTGTGCCACAGTTTATTCTTTTTCATCTTATTTACATATCTGGTTATTAGAGCAAAAAATATTTATAAAAAATGTTAGACGAAAAATACCACAGCTAAAAATGAAGTTTATTTTGAAACTTGCAACAAAAACCAGGAGAGGAGAAATCAAATTTGATTTAAAAGAAAGGTTTTAGTTTATTCTAATGGAAACCGGAAACACAAACAAATCTATAGCTGTTCTTTTATTCCACATAAGCTCGATTATCACATGATTAAAAATCTACTAGTTCTACTCCATTCCAGGAGGTACTTTTCAAACGTAGCACATAACGTTGGTAAATTGGGATATCTGGATCAAAATTTAAACTATTTGTTAGGTAGAGCTATCAGTTTTCCTCATTTAAATTGCATAATTTATTTTGCATACCTTTCTGAAACTTTGTTGAAAAATAACTAGTATTCGAATCCGTTCGAGGTAGACATGGGCGATAAACACATCTCTTTCTTTTAGATTCCATCAGTTCACTAAAAAATTATTTTGCTTTAATAAAATAAATAAAAATATGTAAATAGCTACAAAAAGTCTTCGATTAAAAACATGTTTACTAAACAATGTTCATAAAATAGACAAAGGAAAGTACTAAACACAGATTTACTCAATAATTGTTAAAAAATATACAAAGGAAAACACTAAAATACACTTAAATTCGATAAAAACAATCATAAATTACAAATAACTGATCCTGACACATCAAAACAACACTCGAATTTGACATGACTACATGACAGTTTTTGCGGTTATAAAATGGCGGCCCTGATCATGCGTAAAAAATTTTGGACCCCAAAAATTAGCTTTCCTTCGCTTCTGTAAAAGTATTCTGTGATTTTATGTCGAAATGACATTCAAATCCTAACGTTAGTTTTTCAGACCAATCAGCATTTACGATTTATAATTATGACAGCTTATGACAAAAACTAAAATTACTTACGAATAGGAAAATCGTCTAACATTAGAGAAGACCATAATCGCTTGCTTGTCGTTTTGGTGATCGAAATTTGTCGAGAAGTCCGCTTGGCACTTTATTTGCTATGTATGAAAGTTTAAGAGTAACCTCCCTTGATTTTGTTTTATATCGAGCAGACAGACATGTCACATCGACTGTCTCATTAGTATGAGCGAGATGGTTGTGAATTTGAGTGGGGATGTTTTGCACGAGTTTATCTGATGCAAGCAAAGATCGGATAGAATAGATACGTCTTGTTAAATTTAATTTATCCGAAACTTCTTTTTTACAGTACGCTCTTCCTATGTTGTCAGATTATTTCCACCAAATATCCTGCATTAAATTTTTAACAAAAAATGTTTTATTTCCTACATTATCTATTAAATGAAGAAAAAAAAAATTAAAAGCATCCATATGAGTTTTGTTATTCATTACAATCACTTAAGATTTTCATTTATCATCCTTTACATGTGATCGTACGTAAATATTGAACATTCTGGTTCATAACCATTAAGTTTGGCCACATAGGTAATTTTGTTGACGGCGTCAAGTGACAGTTTAGTTTTAATTGTGTTTTTTTTTGTCACGATGCCAAGATTAATTCGACAATAAATATGCTTTATTTATAGGGACCTGGCAAAGCGACGGAAGGTGAGAAGTAAGAGAGGGGATAAAGAGAAGAACTTGTTTTTATCAATGAATAAATGTGTGAGCCGCTGTGGGCTTATAATAAACAACTTAAATATCCATCCCGGTGTAAGCACTGTTGCCACTTCCAACCTAACATGACTAGGTTTTGGAATTCATTGAAAATGATTACATCTAATTTAGTGAAATTACATTTTATTTAGTTAAATTTGATATAACTAATGATTCAAAATTTTTTGGGTTCAGTTGCAATAAAATAGGTTAAATTATTTTAGCTTTTTTAATAATAATAAGTGTTAAGTCAATTGTAACCCTGAAATACTTTATCTACCCCTTTAGTTGGACATTTTTACCTCAGAGATTTAGCTGTTCTAGTCCCTTTAACTTTTTTTCTGCGCAATAATATAGAATTCAAGGCCAAATATAAAAAACACAAATCGCATATTGTATCAGTTCTTAGAGACTGTGGTATTACCACTACAAATGTTACAAATTAGCAGATACCAGCCTTGGAAATCAATCCAACAAAAAAACATGGTAGGTGTTACAAGTGTCCCAGAAATTCTGTCAAAAAGTTAATTTTATTTGTTTTTCTTGTAAAAAAATTTGTATGTGAAGCGCATAAAAAAGAGCACTAAATCCTTACTAAATCCATACATTGTTTGTCGAGATGATTCGTTTTATACATTAATAGTAGTAATCTGTATCTGTAACGTGTGGAGGGTGGGTTAACCCCCACGGCACTTAGGCCTCATTAGGCCCATTGTGCATCCTCCTAAGATGATAGGCACCTCCTAGCTCGTGAGCCAGCCTACAGATTTAATGTAGTTGACAACGTCGCCAAGAGGTGCTTCTCTTATATCGGCCGGTGTTAGCCAATACTCGCCGAACACAAATCTAATAAATGAGAGCTTCGAATATTCGTAAAGGATATGCTCAATGGTCTCATCTTCTTGTTCGAACATTCTACAGAGTGCGGATCCTGACAACCCTATGATATGAAGATGCTTCCGTACTTGGCAATGACTAGTCAGAATGCCTGTGACGCGCAGATTCTGTCTCGTCATAGTCAAGTATTCGTTTGCTGCAGTTTTGTCAGGATAACTAAGGAGATCTCTGACAACTCTGCAGTTTCTTATTTCTTTCTTTGAATTTCACAAGGGAATGTTCTTTAATTAGGTCTGTCACTACCGATTTTGTCAGGCCAATAGAAGGACCAGGTACAAAAAGTATTTGGTTGGCTGCTTTCTTGGCTAGTGAATCAGCAAGACGGTTACCTTTCGATGTGGCATGACCTTTGATCCATCTTAAGGTGACCACATTGTTGATGGATACTTCGGCTAAAGCTTCGTAACATTCTAGTACTAACCCTGAGTAAATTCGTGGTCTGTTTAGGGTGAGTAGCGCTTGTCTGCTATCTATATAGATGAGCATGTTCCTTCCAGTGATATTGTTTCTGGTTTATTTCTTTTGCTGCTATGAGAGTCCCCGTTAGCTCTGTATCGAGCGCCTTCTGCCAAAAGCGCCGTCTTGACTCACCAGATCCTACATCAGGGTCTATTCCAACCGTGAGGAGCAACCTCCTTGATGTAAATATCAAGGGGAGTGAGACTAAGAATGACTTCCATGGCTCTGGTCGGTCTGGTTTTTATGACTCCTGTTATGTTCAGACATGCTGTTCTTTGAAATTGTTCTAGTTTACGGATAGCTGTTAATTTTTGGGTTTTCGTTACCCAGACAACTGCACCGTATGTTAGCATAGGTCTTATGATAGCTGTGTAAGTCCATGCGACGACTCTGGCGAAGAAACCCCAAGTGCGCCCCACGGTTCGGCGGCATTGTTCATAAGCAATGTATGCTTTTTCTAAATGTGAGTTTCATGTTACCTTGCTGTCAAAGGTGAGACCTAGGTACTTTACCTCTGTTGCAAAGTTTAGTTTTGTGTTTAGGGGTTCTGGAGGTTTTAATTCCACTTTCATCCTTTTTCTTGTGAAAGGGACCATTTCTGTCTTCTTAAGATTGATAGACAGTGAATAGTCCTTGCACCACTGTTCCATAATTCTTTAATTCTTATTTTGATATAAACAAGTTGGAATTATGTTTTCGTATAAACTCTACTTATGTTTCTATATTTTAAACTTACGTCTGTATTTCATGTTTAAGTTGCATTAAAATCTTTTACTTTTCTTTTCTAGAAAATTATCGTAATAATTTAAAACCATTATAGGGTCCCTATAAGACTTCACTTAAGTTTTACTTGGTCGTTAACTTTAAATAATTACCCAACTCTGCTTTCATATTTTTTTAAAACATTTAAACAAGTATTAGACATTAAAAATTTAAAAAAACCGACTTTAAAAACGTGCAGATGCCATCACCACATCTTTACTAAATTTATATGTGACCACCCCTGAGGTATCCCCTTACTATCAAAAAAAGAATCTTATAACAAGGTGGTAAAGCATTATCGCTAAACATACATAAAAAATGAAGAGTTTGAGGATTTTCTCATGGACCCAATTATTAGGTTTTGACCAAATATAAATGGAACCACCCCTGAAGTACCCCCTTTTTAACAAAAACAAAAAAGAATCATTGAAATTGGACACTGTGTACATACATACAACATACATACAAAAAATATTGCGACGAATTGAGAACCTCCTCCTTTTTTGAAGTCGGTTAATAAAATAATTAATATTTTTAATAAGCGAAAATCTAATTCTTGTGAGAAATTAGCTTTGTTGTTTATTTTAAAATGTTGTTTACCTTTTTACTAACATCTACTGAAACATCTACAGAAAATCCTAAGGAACGGTCTAGATGCGCTTAAGTACACACAAAGCTTCTTTTACTAATAAAAAATCTGAAATAATCTTGCTATACTATCTCATTATATGGTTTCAATGCAGTAAATCACTAGGTCCGATTCTAGAATCATCCTATCGCATTTAATTACTAATCAGAGTGGCCAATTAATGTACAAGATCGTGGACTACACTCGTAGATACAATCGAAGGAAATGGTAGGTATGGAGACTGTACAGATGCTGGATAATTTCATTAAAACATCTAATGTCGATACGAGCGCGACAATGAAGAAATATGGTGTACCTTGTTTGTGGAGGAAGACAAACAAATTTTATAGGTTTAATATAGGACGAAAGCAATTTACAATTTTTCTTTTATTATTAATATGAAAATAAACCACAGTGGTAAAATCTCTATAAGTTAAAAAAATCTTTCTTAATAAAATAATAATCGTAAAAAGATTTTGGTTTTTATTTTGTATACTAGAAAAGCAAATTTTTTTGATTGATACGTATTAATTTCATTGAATGTTTTAAATTTGTTTTGAACATATTTTCTCTAGTAGAGATAATGGACATAAAGAGGAAACGCTCATAAGAAGCACATGGTTAGCAAGGACCAGCTAAAACGCTGTTAACATCTGACCCACTGTGTGGCGTTTTTATCGATTTCAAATAAAAACGCTGCAGGAAATTTAAAAACCTGATAATAAAGGTTGTATAAAATATCGAATACACTTTCATATTCTGATGAATAAATTTAAAACAATATAAATTACGGTTAGTTATTTACTAAAAAGAAAATACTACAATTACAGTCCAGTATCGATTAATAATTGAATATATGTATTAATGACAAATTATTTTTAATTTTTTTCTTTTTTCCAATAGAGTGAGTGGCCCAATGGTCTCATTTTTAAAAATGTTATGCTTTCTGAGAACTATTTTTGGATAAGTTTTTGAAACTAATCAGATACGAAATGTTGACTTCAAATTCGGTAATAGGAATTCAAATATTTTTTCTTGTATTAAATCTTTTCCCAACGTTTTGAAGCCATTTTATTGCTATGAGACAATTAACAATCTGTACCTAAAACTTACATAGCTAAATCTTTCTTTGGTAAATTAAAGAACGCCTAATTGGGGTTGTTAAATTTATTCATGTTATTAATGCAACACATGCTCCGAATTCCACTTAAAAACAACCACAACCACTTTGCTTGGTTCACCTTACATTATAAAACAATCATAAACTCAAAATTTAAAATATAAATAAAAATTTAGGATTCTACGATAAATATAAAGCTAATGACATTTATTTTTACAAAGTATTTACGTCTACTGTGTTGGAGCTACGCTAATAAAGGAAATCTAGTACACAAAACGGGTTATATTTAATATTATACTCAACTATTATACAATATATAATATCGGAATCAATAAAATATTTTCTTTTAAAATATAATGTCAATGTTGACATCAAATATATTCTTTGCAAGACAAAATTCGTATGATTTGATAATGAAGGCTAGAAGTCTTCATAACCATGATCATCCCAACACATCCACTTCAATGCATACTAAAAATAGAACTAACAAACCAAAAATAAAATAAATCATCCTTTTATTAAATTAAGGTCGTCCATAATTTTCTAGAATTTTCCTTTTTTTCTAGTCCTTTCGTAAATATTTCTATTTTTTCTTCTGCTAGCTTTCTTACGAAGTAATGACTCACATCTATAAGACACAATCGGTAGGCTAACTTGTCTTGGCGGCAACTTCAAGCGCACATCTACGCGCACGCCATTATTTCCAACCTCTCAATCAAGCCAGTGTCATCACTGTCGTCGTTTATATCGACTATGAAGACTAGAGATAAGGAGGCGAATCGGCCTTGGTCAAATTTCAAATTTCCGTCCCTATTTTTATGGAGTTCCAAAAAACTACTGTAGTTGGCGGGTGGCAAAATAACGACGTCTATTTTCTATGCAAGTCAATGGGAATTAAAGTGATTTTTGTAAAATTTTGTTAAAAGAATAAAAATAAGCTGAAATAAAGAACCTGACTACAAGTAACAATGAGTAACAAAAAACGACAAAGCAGGATTTTCTTCGTGTCGGGTTTCAAAACGGGATATAAATCCGATATAAAATTAAAGAAATCACAACGAGATAAAAATCCAAGCCTTTTTAAAGCTCCTAGTGTAAGTAAAATAATGTATTTATTTCTAAATAATATATATTTATTGTAAAATAGTCACAACCCGTATCTTAAGGAGTGTAGTTTATTTAATTACAAAATTATATAATAAAAAATAATAAAGTCATAAATCCTGACTTACAAACAACAATAATTACACATTAAACTTAACTTACTAGAAAAGAAAATTTGCTTTTTTTATGTTTTTTGATGTTAAATGAAGAGTTACTACTGTTATTTTTCTTTATTGAACTCCAATTTAGTCATTACAAATATTTTTTATAGGATTCTAAACGTTTAGAACAATGGCAGCATGTGATTCTTAGGGCTGATAAAGTACTGTCTAGTTATGATTCTGTTTGCGAGCTACACTTTTTAGAAGATCATATTTTAAAATTTGATGAGACTATTTTAACTAATGGTACTGTTAGCAAAATAAAAAGGGGACAGCTGAAATTAAAGGATGAGGTAATACCATGCACATTCCCAAATCTCCCTTTATACTTGTATTACAACAATAAAAACTCTGTTAACTGTGTTTTATTTTACTCTTAAAACTATATATTGGTTCAATTCAAAAAAAAATTTGCCACAAAATTGTACTTATCAAATTTCAGCAATTAAGAAACCTTTTCGAATTTGGTCATACATACCAAAATTGTATTTTATATAGATAAAATTAAATAATTTATCAATTAAAACATGCAAGACTTATTTAGAAATAAATACAACAGTATGTTCTGTGCTTTATTTAGCTGTAAACAAGTTTATTTTTATTATTTTGACAAAATTATGTATAATTCCCATAAGAAGCCATGTATTTTCAACTACGTAAACCGTACCAGCGCCCATGCGGTTAATTATAAAAGCTCAATTGACGTGTGATTTTTGGGACCGTATTTTGAGCATGCCGATTCCCCTTCTTACCTCTAGCACAGCTTAACAATACAGCTAAAACACTCTCTTGGCGGCAACGGTTTGCGTCGATTTCGTCGCGCATCGCTTAAGCTCCGCCTTCGAAGGGAAAAGACGGTTTTGGTGTTCAGAAGCGTACTTAGGTAAGGTGTTGAGTCGTGCGTATAATTTCGTTGATTGTATAATTTCGTGGAGCCTATAATTTCGTGGAGCCTATAATTTCGTTGATTTTGTTTGAGTTAAAGGTACTGTTATTATTTTGGTGACTCTTTAGCTATGAGTAGAATGAGTGAAAAAAAAGACATCATTCTGTTTGTGCAGTCAAAAGCTGTTTTAATAAGGGTTATACCTGCAAGAAAACATTCTTTAGTTTTCCCAAGGACCCAAACCGATAAGTACCACATTATAAGAAATTTTCATTGTTAAAAATATTTTATACAGGGTATCCCATTAGTGCGTTATTGTTCATTATTTTGTTGTAGACACGCAAGAAAGTTTTAAATAAAAGTTATATGGATTTGAAAAATACCTACATATTTTAAAAATATCTTTGGATATACAGGGTGTCACGTTTTTGCCTGGCAAATTAAAATGTATGTTTTTTAAATGGAACACCTTGTATTTTATTTTATCATAAAATTATTAACACCCTAAATTACGAATTGATACAGAAAAATTTTATCAGGTATGTGTGTGGTTACCTTTTAATAAAAGCCTTGCGGATCCACTCCTCTGCGATACCTGTCTTAAATATAACAAAGATCACGTTGAATTAGATGATTTTTCTTTTTATTGCTTTTTAAAGGCATATGATAACGCCAATCCAGATACATTTGGAAATATGCAACTGTCAAATGATGAATTTGTAGAACTAATATTCAATATTGAAAAGATATTTCAAAATAATTTTGAAGAATTGGCTACAAAAAATAACATTTGTACCACACTTTTAGAATTAATTAACCCAATACCCTTTAGTCATCCATGCTAACGTTTTCCAAAAGAATAACTTATTTTATTGTATGTTTAATCTCAATAACTAAAAAATATACTGACAATTAGTTTGACAGAATTGTCATTTATTTAAAATTTTAAAAATAATAGCAGTCGGTTGATCAAAATATGAACGGTGATTGGCGAATTTATTTTTTTTTGCAGTGTTTTTACTACCTAGAATGGATATGAAATATATTCGTTCAATTGAAGGCAATAGCATACTTTTTCGTTTTGTAATCTGTGCATGGATATTAGCCAATCTATGCACATACTACAAAACGAAAAAGTATGTTATTGCGTTCAACTACGAATATATTTCATATCCATTTTAGGTAGTGAGAACACTTTAACAAAATTAAATCTACAAATCACAGTTCATATTTTGGTCACCCAACTCCTATTATTTAAATTTTTTTAAATAAGTGACAATTCTGTTAAACTAATTGTCAATATATATTTTAGTTATTGATATTAAATATACATTAAAATTTTTGTGTAGACTCGATAAATAATAGCATTTTTGTTTTTATTGTGTCCACATTTAAAAAACAATAAATTTTAATCAAACTACATGATACTAATTTAATTACGAGTATTAAAACTAAAGTCCTGAAAGTTTCGGTGAAGATGAGGACAGAGCATCTGCCTTCCACGCGAAAAGCCCGGGATCGAATCTAGGCCGAGGACTAATTAATTTTTCATGTTAATTTTATTTTATAAATTAGTCAACTTCGTAAATTATTTTAAAATTAGTTATTTTGTCTAAATAACCTAAAATATTTTTTTAAATTTGTAGATTTTCGTTAGTGGGTCGTAGAAAAAATATACTGACCATATCGAGTGGATTGTTCATATCACAATCAGACGATTGAGTACTCCGCATACGACGTCGTGCTCAAACTTCGTCTTTGTGTGATATTGCTATCATATCCACCCTTGTTGAACAAACTATAATTTATTTGTTTTCTTGGTTTAAACCAAAACTTAAGTTTTACATTAGAAATAGGAACTAAATTAATTTACTTTTCAAGTTTTCTTATAAAAATCGATATTACTTTCTCCAAGTACAAATTTAGTACCTACCTAAAATAAGTACTAATTATGTAATATCGTGTAATATTGTAATTCAAATTTCACATTACTATAAAGTTTCAAAATTCCCTACTTCGGTATGGTCAGATAAAAATTGAATATATTATATTAATAAAAACTGTCAAAGTATTACTTCTACAAATCTGTATTTCAATTAATAAGAATACATCTAAATATAACCAATATTGTTAAAATAAAAGCACAAATTCTTTATAATTCCAAAATACCATAGAGTTCCCAGACCTCAGTCGAAGCATTCGTTTATCTAGGTATAAATTCTTTGCGCGAAGAGTAACACTTGCCAGAGACACGGGGTACCACTTGATTTGCATCCACTAGCGTGACACAATTCTTTAACAATTGAAGCCCTTGGTGTAAAAAGGATCCAAGCCACAATTTGTCGTGAAGTGACTGTTTTAGCTCAAAACATTTGTTAACGAGGATTTTTCTAGCCACATACAAATTATTTTACCTCTAATCCGAAAGATGTGCTATTTTTCGTAATATTTATATTTAAATAATGTTTCTAATTATATTTGACAGATTTAAAACAAATTAAAAATTTAATTTCCCAAAACTTACTTAATATGGCATGTAACCAACCTTATTACGCCAAGGTTTTCAATTTTTTCAATAATAAAAAAATTGTTTAATCCGGGCCCGACTTTTCCCTCGAATCTAACAGAGATAGCACCATTCCGTCTTGAATGGTTCTCGACCGCCAGATCAAAGACGCCGACACGGAGTTGTGGAGCTGTATATTGTATAAGCTGTGCCTCTAGTCTTCATAATATCGACTATGAAAACTAGTGATAAGGAGACGAATCGGCATACTCAAAATACGGTCCCAAAAAACGCATGCTAATTGAGCTTCTATAATTAACTGCATGGGCGCTGGTACTGCATACGGTGTTCAAAATACATGTAATTATACATAATTTTATCAAAATAATAAAAATAAAGATGTTTACAGCTAAATAAAGCACAGAACATACTGTTGTATTTATTTCTAAATAAGTCTTGCATGTTTTAATTGATAAATTATTTAATTTTATCTATATAAAATAGAAATTAGGTATGTTCCTTTTAATAAGTAGTTATAAAGCCATTGCTAATTTTGCTGAATTATTAATGGTTTCTGGTGATTTCTAGTTTTAGGGTTATAGGGTTATAAATAAAGTTACATTATTTATTAGCAACATTCATTATTAAAGTTTAAGGTACTTAATCATCATTTTCGAATTAATATAATTCAAAAAAAAAGTTAATTTTTTTTGCATCAAATTTATCTGCGCGGCAGGGTAGATTTATGCGCAGTAGGTTGATTTATGCGCTATATTTATACACAGTAGGTAAATTTATGCGCAGTAGTAATACTTATGCGCAGTAAGATTATTTATGCGTAGTTGGTATATTTATACATATTAAGTGGGTGTATTTATGCGCAGTAGGTTGATTTATTCGCTATATTTATGCACAGTAGATAAATGTATGCGCAGTAGTAACACTTATGCGCAGTAAGATTATTTAGGCATAGTAGGTTTATTTATGCGCTATTTGTATGCGCAGTAGGTATATTTATGCGCAGTAGGCATTTTTAGGCGCATTAGGTATATTTACACGCATTAGATTTATTTGAGCTCACTAGTTTTGTTCAGTGGTATGCAAGCGACCTTAGAGGCTCGCCGTGAATTTTTGTTAGAATTGTTAGGTTTCAGTTAGTTATAGTCATTAGTTTCGTGTCTTACGTTTTAATTTTATAAATTACGGGTTTTTTGTGTTTTTCTTTTAGGTAACTAAGGGAAGGGTTGTGTTTAGGTTCGCAACACGAAAATCTTAGTTTAATTAAAGTCTAAAAATGGATGTAAATAGACTTTTGGACGATGAGCTCACTTATGAACTCTTAATAAGAGATTTACCGATAGCTAATAACGTAGCCGAGAAACAAGCTACTCTAAGAGAGGTTCTCAGAGCAGCAAAGACGGGTAAGAGGATTGCTCCTTAACTTGTGGATGTAGATCATTTCTTCGAATTGTCTACTTGTTCCGGTAAACTTAGCTATTTAGAGGAAAATATCGCTAATTTTAATGTAAGTAACAAAGATAATGAATTTAAAAGGATCTCGTCCCGTTTAATTCACTTAAACTTACGGTTAAATAGAATAAACTGCTTAAATTTAGCACCACAGCTTACACAACTTTTAGAATGGCAGCAAAGCTTAGTAGCGAATCTAGAGCGAATTAATGTAATATCGGTTGATTCAAACGAACAACTTTCCCAGGTACATTTTTCCCTTATGGATACATTAGTTCCTCTTATACCAGAAGTTATAAACTCATCCGGTAGAAGAAATGAAGCGACGGAGGAAAATCTAATTGAAGTGGAGAATAATGGCAGTATTCCAGAGATTAGATCTGAGGATACGAAACTTAGGAGTAATAGGGAGTTAGAAGAAAATAGAATACAATCGTCTAGTTCTGGCAGGGTAGCATCTATTCGACGAATTTTTGAAGAAGAACGAGCAACATCGGATCGTTTGAACGTACTACCGCAAGAGCATACTCACGGACATCTGCCTTCTATATTACCAACTCATTAAACAGTTACTCCTTCAAATATATTTTTACAATCCTCCACGCATGATATTAATACTTCTTTTAACAGGTTTTCAAATCTAGCGAATTCGTCCGTTTGTACATCTCCATTAGTCAGAGGTCAGCAATTTCTTAATGAAAATTACAATGCTTCTCGGCATGTAACTTTCGGAAATACCGAAGCTGGCCCATCTTCACACAGCACATTTAGGGTTACAGAACCCGTAACTTTAGCAAGCCATCAGCTTGAAAATTTAAAGCCAACGACCCCATCAGCTCCCATTTTCAACTCATCCAATATAAATCCAGGAGTACGATTTTATGATGACTATAGATTTCAAAATGTTGATGTAGGACGGTGGAGACTTCAATACGATGGCGTTTCAAGTGTGAATAGTTTCCTTGAAAGAGTAGAAGAGCTTAGGATTTCTCGAGGGGTGACAAAAGAAAGACTTCTGAGATCAGCTTCCGAATTGTTCACTAAAGACGCGCCATTGTGGTTCCGAATGGGTACATTCACGTCGTGAGATGATCTCGTGAAAAAATTGAGATATGCTTTTCAACCGCACGACTATGAGTAAGCATTGTGGGATGAAATTAGGCGTAGAACTCAAGTAGCGCAGGAACGAGTAATTATATTGCTATTATGGAAAACCTATTTAAAAAATTTGCTAGTCCAACATCTGAAGAACAAAGAGTGGAATTGATTAGGAGAAACATGCTCCCATACATTCAGACCGGACTCTCTCTTCGAAATTTAGGTAGCATAATTGAATTATGTTCACTAGCTAAAGCCATTGAGAGCACTGAATCCTGAATTTGACAATATTGTCCACCTCCGACGAACCCTAAACTGCTAATTGAACCCGACTTAGTTTATAAAAAGCCAACAAACTCTATTTTTGCCAATCCGGTACAAATTCATGCTTCTTCAGAGAATGTAGATGTGGCGGTGGCCGAACTCCCTATCAAAGGCAATTGCTGGAATTGTGATTATAGTGGTCACAAATTTAGAAAATGTAGCAAAACAAAAAATATATCATGTTTTAAGTGTGGACTTCGAGATGTTACTTTTAAGAATTGCTCTCGTTGTTCAAAAAACATGAAGACTCCAGTTCAGTAGGTCGGCTGAGTAGAGAACCTTTGAAAGCGACCACACAACCTGTAAATATGGCTATCCTGGACTATATCCTAGGTCATGCACAAGGTGACCAGCGCCCCTACTTGGATGTGTCAATTCTAGGAAAATCTATTCTGGGTTTACTTGATAGCGGAGCCTCCAGAACTATAATGGGTGGTCCTGGATAGAATATTTTTAAAGGTATTTGTCAAGTCAATCCAGCCAACAAAATCTCTTGCATAGTTGCTTCCGGCCAGTCGTGTGACAGTATTGGTTCTTTTACGGTACCTATCCATCTTCAAGATCGGGTACGTATATTGGACATACTCGTAGTCCCTTCACTGTTACATGAGTTGATCTTAGGCATTGATTTTTGGGCTGCAATGGGTATTGTTCCCGATTTATTTAAGGGAGAATGGCATTTTTGTCAAGCTTACATGGTAAATATCATTCAGAATTTAGGTATTCAGGATATAGATTCGTTATCGAAGGAATAAAGATCTCAATTAGACGCAGTTATAGATGAGGCATTCGAAATCATGGGAGACAAGGAAATGGGATGTAAAAAACAGGTTGAACATGCAATACTTACCGAATCTCCACCGATCAAATAAAGGTACTACCCCTTATCTCCAGCCCTTCAAAAGGTGGTAAACACCGAGTTAGATGAAATGCTGAAGAAAGGAATAGTGTAACCTTCAACGTCACCCTGGTCTTCGCCCATCGTTATGGTCCAAAAGAAAGACAAATGAAGATTTTGCATAAATTACAAAAAACTCTATTCTGTGAGCAAACCCGATGCCTACCCGATTTCGTATGTTTCGGCAATTTTAGAAAAACTACTTGATGCGCGTTATCTGACAACTCTTGATGTTAAATCCGCGTACTGGCAGATACCCGTAGCTGAAAAATCAAAAACTGCGTTTACTGTACCTAATAGAGGACTGTTTCAGTTTCGACGAATGCCATTTGGCCTTCACTCTGCGCCAGCTACTTGGCAACGGGCGATTGATTCTGTGTTGTGGCCTGAATTGGATAAATATACGTTCGTTTATCTGGACGATGTTGCACGTCATCATTCGAAAAACACTTAGAAGTTCTTGGATCTGTCCTTAAACGTATTGCCAACGCAGGACTTACCTTAAATAGAGAGAAATGCTTGTTCTGTTGTTCAGAACTTAAATATCTCTTGCAAGAGTACGACTTTGAGATCGTCCATCGAAAAGGAAAAGACCTTCTAGTTCCAGATGCCCTATCGCGTGCAGTACCAAGCATCGATCTTGTAAGTTCCCCCGTCCGAAGACGTTAGGCCTTCTTACTCTGATAAATGGTACTCCCGTTTGCTAAATGAAGTCAGAACTTCCCCACATAAGTTTCCCTTATGAGTGATTGAAAAGGATAAATTTTATAGGCATATTAAGTCTCTTTACCCCGAATTAAATGTTTCAGAGTGGTTGTTAGTAGTTCCACGGGACCAGAGAGCCGAAATAATCAAAAGTCATCACGATCCTCTGACATTTGGCCACTTAAGCGTTTCTAAGACTTTGGCTCGAATAAGTCAACAGTTCTACTGGCCGAAGATGCGAGCTAATGTAGCCTGTTATATTCGAAAATGTTTGGTCTGTCAGCGTATTAAGCCAGAGCAAAAGGCTTCTATGGGCCAAATGCTTTCTTCCCAGCCAACAGCAACTCGACCCTGGCATTTGGTAAGTTTTGATTTAGTCGGACCTTTACCAAGAACAACCTCCGGATTTTCTTTTATTTTTACCCTATTGGATTTCTTTAGCAAGTTTATCTTAGCGTTCCCTCTTAGAACAGCAACGGCATCAAATATAGTCAAAATAATAGAAAACCAAGTTTTTCTAGTATATGGGGTACCTAAAACCATTATATGTGACAACAGTGTCCAATTTCGCAGTAATCTTTTTTCAAATTTGATGACAAAGTATGGTGTACACATAAAATATACTTCACTGTACCATCCCCAAGCCAATCCAGTAGAACGCGTACATCGAGTCATCTAAACGATGTTTACAGCCTACGTGTCAGAAGATCAACGATATTGGGATCTGGTACTGCCACAAATTACTTGTGTGTTAAGATGCTCTAAGCATGAAGTAACGGGGGTATCTCCAAATTTAATTAACTTTGGTAGAGAAATTCATCTTAATGGATTGGAAGGTGATAATTTCCCTACCTCCCAAACAAACGTCGGTGATCCCCATAGCAAAACTAACTCACTTAACAAACTATTTGCAGATGTTAGAAAGCGTCTTAAGACCGCTTATGACCGGGCTAAGGTACCATATAATTTACGAAAACGTACAGAAAAGTTTAATTTAGGGGATATAGTATGGAAAAGAAACTATGTACAGTCCAATGCGGCTAAGTATTTTAGCGCGAAATTAGCACAAAAATTTGTCGGACCCTATAAAATCTCAAAAGTAGTTTCACCTTGGAATTATGAGTTAATTGATGAGAAAAATACCAGCGCCGGTGTTTGGAATGCTAAAGAATTAAAATCAGCACCTATTAATAGTGACGCAATAGATGTAAAGTCCAAACCTCCAGACATTATCCGTATTTTTAGTAATTAGGCTGTCTTTTCGCATTTTGTATCGCGTTATTTTTTTTTTTTTATTTTTTTTTTTTTATTTTTTTTAATTTTTTTTTCTTCCTTTCATTCGCAAGGTTATTAGTTTAAAAGTTTCTTCGAAACATTTTGCAGGTAAAGGAGGTGTTGTTACGTACTAAAAATCTCATACCTTATATATAATTTTTATTAACAATTTTATTATTCTAGAATAGAATAATTAGTTTTCACAAAGAAATGAGCAAGGGCCCAACTATTTTAATAAATATCTATTTTGGCACTTAAAACTATATCTGGGTTGATACTTCCAATTAAAACATCTTATATAATTGAAGAGATCATACTGTATTGACGCCTATAAGAAATCATTAATACCAATCGAAGCCCTGTAAGGTTCTGGAGAGAAGCCGCCCTTCTGGAAAAAGACAGATAAGCCTTAAAAACATTAACTTGTTTTTTTATTATTCGAGTCAGTGATTAAAGTATATTTTATATATTAATTTGCCAATTTGCTGACAATTTATTCATATGTATATTAACTTACCAATTTGCTGATAATTCTTTAGAAAATAGAACTTTAAACCTTCTTAATATGTCAAACTTGGGATAAGAACATTAATCTGAGTCTGAAATAAAGAGAACATAATTATTAAAAACATTCAACACAAAATATTCATTGTTTAAGATATTTTACAATTAGTGTAATCTTTTTATGGTTCTTGTTGAGCTTACCTGCGAATAATTTGTAAAAATAAATTCGTATTTATATAAATATCTTCCATATGTTTCATACTTATTGCTAAAAGATTTTTGAAAAATATAAGAATCTGCCTGATTAAAAGAAATGAACTCCGCAATAGCTTTTATTTGCTAACCTTCGAATACTTCCTGAGATTGACCCATTCTGGCTTTAAAAAGGCCTTTCTTTAGTACCCTGAGGCAAAGTAGCCGTAACAATATATTCCATAAAATTTAAAAACGGCCTCCCATAAAACACACACACAGACACACAGACACACAGACACACAGACACACAGACACACAGACACACAGACACACAGACACACAGACACACAGACACACAGACACACAGACACACAGACACACAGACACACAGACACACAGACACAAAGACACACAGACACACAGACACACACACACACAGACACACACACACAGACACACAGACACACAGACACACAGGACACACAGACACACAGACACACAGACACACAGACACACAGACACACAGACACACAGACACACAGACACACAGACACACAGACACACAGACACACAGACACACAGACACACAGACACACAGACACACAGACACACAGACACACAGACACACAGACACACAGACACACAGACACACAGACATACAGACACACAGACACACAGACACACAGACACACAGACACACAGACACACAGACACACAGACACACAGACACACAGACACACAGACACACAGACACACAGACACACAGACACACAGACACACAGACACACAGACACACAGACACACAGACACACAGACACACAGACACACAGACACACAGACCACACAGACACACAGACACACAGACACACAGACACACAGACACACAGACCACACAGACACACAGACACACAGACCACACAGACACACAGACACACAGACACACAGACACACAGACACACAGACACACAGACACACAGACACACAGACACACAGACACACAGACACACAGACACACAGACACACAGACACACAGACACACAGACACACAGACACACAGACACACAGACACACAGACACACAGACACACAGACACACAGACACACAGACACACAGACACACAGACACACAGACACACAGACACACAGACACATAGACACACAGACACACAGACACACAGACACACAGACACACAGACACACAGACACACAGACACAGACACACAGACACACAGACACACAGACACACAGACACAAAGACACACAGACACACAGACACATAGACACACAGACCCACAGACGCACAGACGCACAGACGCACAGACGCATAGACGCATAGATGTACAGACGCACAGACACACAGACGCACAGACGCACAGACGCACAGACGCACAGACGCACGGACGCACGGACGCACGGACGCACGGACGCACGGACGCACGGACGCACGGACGCACGGACGCACAAACACGGACACACGGACACACAGACACACAGACACACAGACACACAGACACACAGACACACAGACACACAGACACACAGACACACAGACACACAGACACACAGACACACAGACACACAGACACACAGACACACAGACACACAGACACACAGACACACAGACACACAGACACACAGACACACAGACACACAGACACACAGACACACAGACACACAGACACACAGACACACAGACACACAGACACACAGACACACAGACACACAGACACACAGACACACAGACACACAGACACACAGACACACAGACACACAGACACACAGACACACAGACACACAGACACACAGACACACAGACACACAGACACACAGACACACAGACACACAGACACACAGATACACAGACACACAGACACACATGACACACAGACACACAGACACACAGACACACAGACACACAGACACACAGACACACAGACACACAGACACACAGACACACAGACACACAGACACACAGACACACAGACACACAGACACACAGACACACAGACACACAGACACACAGACACACAGACACACAGACACACAGACACACAGACACACAGACACACAGACACACAGACACACAGACACACAGACACACAGACACACAGACACACAGACACACAGACACACAGACACACAGACACACAGACACACAGACACACAGACACACAGACACACAGACACACAGACACACAGACACACAGACACACAGACACACAGACACACAGACACACAGACACACAGACACACAGACACACAGACACACAGACACACAGACACACAGACACACAGACACACAGACACACAGACACACAGACACACAGACACACAGACACACAGACACACAGACACACAGGACACACAGACACACAGACACACAGACACACAGACACACAGACACACAGACACACAGACACACAGACACACAGACACACAGACACACAGACACACAGACACACAGACACACAGACACACAGACACACAGACACACAGACACACAGACACACAGACACACAGACACACAGACACACAGACACACAGACACACAGACACACAGACACACAGACACACAGACACACAGACACACAGACACACAGACACACAGACACACAGACACACAGACACACAGACACACAGACACACAGACACACAGACACACAGACACACAGACATACAGACATACAGACACACAGACACACAGACACACAGACACACAGACACACAGACACACAGACACACAGACACACAGACACACAGACACACAGACACACAGACACACAGACACACAGACACACAGACACACAGACACACAGACACACAGACACACAGACACACAGACACACAGACACACAGACACACAGACACACAGACACACAGACACACAGACACACAAGACCAACACAGACACACAGACACACAGACACACAGACACCAGACACACAGACACACAGACACACAGACACACAGACACACAGACACACAGACACACAGACACACAGACACACAGACACACAGACACACAGACACACAGAGCACACAGACCACACAGACACACAGACACACAGACACACAGACACACAGACACACAGGACACACAGACACACAGACACACAGACACACAGACACACAGATACACATACACACAGACACACAGACACACATACACACAGACACACAGACACACAGACACACAGACACACAGACACACAGACACACAGACACACAGACACACAGACACACAGACACACAGACACACAGACACACAGACACACAGACACACAGACACACAGACACACAGACACACAGACACACAGACACACAGACACACAGACACACAGACACACAGACACACAGACACACAGACACACAGACACACAGACACACAGACACACAGACACACAGACACACAGACACACAGACACACAGACACACAGACACACAGACACACAGACACACAGACACACAGACACACAGACACACAGACACACAACAGACACACAGACACACAGACACACAGACACACAGACACACAGACACACAGACACACAGACACACAGACACACAGACACACAGACACACAGACACACAGACACACAGACACACAGACACACAGACACACAGACACACAGACACACAGAACACAGACACACAGACACACAGACACACAGACACACAGACACACAGACACACAGACACACAGACACACAGACACACAGACACACAGACACACAGACACACAGACACACAGACACACAGACATACAGACACACAGACACACAGACACACAGACACACAGACACACAGACACACAGACACACAGACACACAGACACACAGACACACAGACACACAGACACACAGACACACAGACACACAGACACACAGACACACAGACACACAGACACACAGACACACAGACATACAGACACACAGACACACAGACACACAGACACACAGACACACAGACACACAGACACACAGACACACAGACACACAGACACACAGACACACAGACACACAGACACACAGACACACAGACACACAGACACACAGACACACAGACACATAGACACACAGACACACAGACACACAGACACACAGACACACAGACACACAGACACACAGACACACAGACACACAGACACACAGACACACAGACACACAGACACACATACACACAGACACACAGACACACAGACACACAGACACACACACACACACACACACACACACACACAGACACACACACACACACACACACATACACACATACACACACACACACACACACACACACACACACACACACACACACACACACACACACACACACACACACACACACACACACACACACACACACACACACACACACACACACACACACACACACACACACACACACACACACACACACACACACACACACACACAATTGAAAATTTAAATATTACATGTACGTTTATTAAAATTAAAATTATCAAAGCAACATCAAAAAATATAACAAAAATACCAGCTACCTTTGAAAAAAAATTAACATTAAATGATTTATTTCTTTATTGCATTTCACTCTCCTACTTAAAAAATAATTGCGCCAGAAACAAAAGCATTCCCGGATTTAAAAGTAAATGATATTACTCTTTAAAATTTCCTCAATTTTTTTTTTCATAACATTTTCCTAATTTTTTTTTTCATAATTAAATAAAATCAAGCCAAATATTAAAGTCATTCTATATTATTATACAAGGTTGGAAAAAGAAATGAAGGGAGTTTTTAAATTGAGTAAAGGAACCAAAAGAGTACATAATTAAAAGCATTAAAGTAAAAAGAGGGTCATATTTAAATATGCAATTTATTCAAAATTCCAGTACCCTCTTTCAAAACATCACAAGAATTTACATGTAATTATAAAACTCAAAGTTTGTGTACGTAATTTCGACTTTTCCTTTTACAGGGCCGTCTTAAATATAATACGGATCAGTCTGTTCCAGTTAAGATTATATTTTTAGTAATCAAATATAATTACGCTTATCTTGTCACACTGAAGACATGTTCTTAAAGAGTATTTTCTTCACCAACATGGATATTAGCTTATCAACGCACAGACTACAGGACGAAAAAGTATGTTATTGCTTTCAACTGAATGAATATATTTAATTTCCATTCAAACCAGTAGGAACATTGCAAAAAAATAAAATCCACAAATCATAGTTCATAGTTTGGTCACCAGTATACTATTGTTTTTTAAATTTTGTATGTAAAAATTCTGTCAAACTAATTGTCAGTATATCTTTTAGTTATTAAGATTAAATATACGTAAAAATGAGTTCTTATGTAGAATCGATTAAATAATAATAGCACTAGCATTTCTATTTTTATTTCGTCAACATTTATATAACGGGTACCATAAAACTTGAGACTACTTGGTGACTTGCAACAAAACTTTACGTTTTTTTAAGATAGGTGGTAACAATGAAATTTACGAGCAATCATCGAGTATATTGTCACAAATCCCAAAAATAATAATAATAATAATACTAATAGTTTCTTTAGTTTTTTAAAGTAAATTAAACATAATCATTTTATTTTTAATACAGCATTTTATTTAGTCAAAACATACCTAATTAAACAAATTTAAAAACGATTACAAAATACTGCCGAGTTGCTAATATACATAGGAAATAATTACGAAATTATATTGCTCAATTAAAATGATGAAAAAGTAATGTCCAAGTTTGGTTAAATTATGAAAATTTTGCAAGTCGGCAATATTCAAAAAACTGAGTATGTAAATTAAACAAGGATATTAGTTGTAAACTCTTTTTTTTGCCTAGGCACATTGCAATTCAGCCAGAGATACAGATTTGTCCATAATTAGATTAAACCAAGAATATTTCCTATTAGCAATAGGTGTAAGAAGAAGAAAAACAATAAACATATAGGACGGGGACACTCGCTTCTCGTCCAGGGACACATCAGGACGTTTTTTTTAATAGACAAACAAAATTACGCCTCGGTAAAAGGGTAAACAAATAGGTATAATACAGAGGAAACAAGATTATGATTCCAATCATAGACGAATATTGGTGTCTTTCAGAAATTGAAAGAGGCAATTGATAATATCATCAGAAAAATGTTTTAAAGCTATTTCAATATTTAAGGGGGATGGAATGTTATTTTTTATAAGATTCGTATAAAGCGTGTTTGAATGTACTACGTATTTCTTGCATTTGAAGAAAATGTGATTAAGGTCTCCAGTTGTTTCACAAAAGTCACATTACATTAATTTTAAACAAGTGTTTGGGATAACTCGCACGACCAAATCTGGTTCTAATTAAAGATGTAATGTAGTGTCTTGGAATTATATGATTTTTAAACCAGGGTGAGTTTGGAATATGTCTTTAAATTTTAGTGTACTGATTCGAATAAGTGGAACAGAATTGTGACCAATCATGCCTCTATTTTCTCACATTGTTGGATTTTATCAAGTCAACAATATCTGGGCTACAGATGTTATGAATGGTGTAAGTTCCTTTTTATATTGCAGATTTTGCTAGCATATTAACATATCCATTGTGTTTAAGTCCAATATGAGCCTTTACCCATATAAAGCATATCTTTACGTTATTATTAATTAGTTGGAACAATGCCTTTTTGATCAAGAAAATGTATGGATTTGAATTAAAATTTGGAATATTCAGAGCTACAGCCGATTTTAAAACAGACAAAGAATCTGAAGCAATTAGAGTTGCTTTAGTGTTAGATTCTGTTACAAATTGTAAAGCTTATCAGGTAATTTGTAAAGAGCTTTAATATGAAGAGACGGGACGTAGTATGCGCAACCAGTGCCTAGGTCTGACTTGGATGCATCAGTGTATATAACTGTATGTTTAAGAAAGCTATTTAGGTTACAAAGGAGTAGATTTGTACAATTATTAGGATTTTCATCATAATTGGGTTGTCTAAGTAAGACTTTAGTAAAGAAACAAGGAAAGTCAGATGTAATGAAGAATTGGTGGAAAGAACCTAGGGAATCAAACGCTATCTCACAATTTTGAACAGCTTTACATAACGGCGGTGAGTTTTTATGAATTCAGTATTTATTTTTTAGATCATATGTATTAATTGAAATAATTTCAGAAAATAAGGTTATGTAAGAATGCCTTAAAGAGAAATTTTTGACTTAGGTATTCTATTCTGTATTTATTGGGTGGCTCTACAGCTTCGATATAAAGGGATTCAGTTTTAGTAGATTTCATATCACCCAAGCATGTACGTAGTACAGAATTTTGAAAAACTTTTAATTATTTTCAGTAAAGAATTGTTGGCCGATCTATACAAAATATACCCCTATAAAATGGTAAACCTGTATTAACATCGGCAGCTAACCAAACTTTTAAGATAGATTTTAGAAAATTTAGACCCGTTTGACACCTGTTCAACGCATATTCAATGTGATGTTTCCACGCAAGCTTCTTATCGAAGATTATTCCAAGACATTTAGCGTGTGTTTAAAAAGGAATTTTTTTTTGTTTTAAATTAATTGTAATATTGTTATTAGGTGTGTTGTGTCGGGTGAAAATACATACAACAGACTTGTTAGTAGAAATTTCAAAACCATTAATACGGCACCAAGACTGAAAACTAGACATAATTGTATTTGAGGATGTAAGGGAAGAGTCATATTTCTTTTGTTCGGTGTAGATACATATATCGTCTGCATATTGGATGACTCTGAACGGTATATTAATCAAACGAATTTTATGTAAACTGGCGGTATAAGTATTAAAAAGTAAGGGACTTAAAACAGATCCCTGTGGTAGACCAATACTGGTGTAACGAGGGCCTACGAGCTTATTTTCATTGCCTCTTACATAGATACACCTACTAGTTGTAAACTAGACAGCGAAGAAAGTGGACTCAAAAAAGCTATTTTTTTTGTATAATTTAAAATTCCGCAGAAACGATAAAGTATTTGTTGTGTCTTTTGGGAAGAGTGTGACGTGCCCCGAGCCTACGAAATGCGGTAAGTGTACCTAAACATTTTAAGAATATTGTCAAACTGATGAGGTGTGGTTGACTTTAAATAAATTATATATATTTTTATATTTTGTAATTTATTTCAAAGACGAAACTGGTACAAAACCCGACTTCGTGACAATATTGGCCTAAGAGACGGAGTTTTGAGCCTCATCAAGTGATGGTAAGTAATTTTTTTTTCGCCTATTATATTTTTTTATGCAAGACAACTATCAGATACTCTGTAAAACATTATGTGCAAGTCATAATGGTAAAATCTGTTTGTCTTTTATACTATATCGATAGCCTTATTCAAAGCGAATATTAGTCTGTTAAAAATGGTCCTTGATCGGTGTTGGTTTTTTGTGTGGTTATTTTATATGTAAGCAAGTCGATTTTGTCGGTAATTAAAGGTAATTGAACACTATTTTCTTACTGGTAGTGTTTTTCTTTTTATAGATTTATAACATTAACTATAGAGAAATATAAGCAGTTAGCTGATGCTAACTATAGGCGATACGTTGATAGAGAAGAGCAATTGACTGTAACCAAAGACAAGATGGTGTGTTACTAATGTAAGTGACAGAAAAATATGGAATTCCAAAAGACACTACAAATCGACGAGTTAAAAATCTGCATTCCTTAAAACCAGGTGGACAAACTATACTCAGTGCTGACGAAAAAACAAGAATCGTCAATAATCTTCTAATCTTCTATTGTAATATCAGTGGAGATTTCTCCTTACATCAAATAATGTAAGGTATATAATAAAATCTTACCTTGACAATAAAAAATTCACTTGAAAGAAAGTTTATGAGGAGTTTTTAAATAGACATCATCAATTACTTTAGGAGGGTTGGTGCGAGAATATTAAGAGAGTTCACACAGGTGTCAATAGAAAAACAATAAACAAATATTTTGATAATTTGGAGAGAAGCTTGGAGGAAATAAAACCATGTGCGAGACGAAACTATTGTGACAGACGATCTGGGTATGAAGACAAGAGAAAAGGAAGCGAAAGGGCAATGGTCAAATTTCATATTTCCATCCTTCTTTTTATAAAATTCTTGAAATTGACTGTAGTTGGCATGTCGAATAACAGCGGTGTCAATTTTCTATGTAAGTCAATGTAAAATGAAGTGATTTTTTAAAAAATTAGTGAAAAGAATTAAAATAATGTGAAAAAAGTACCTTAGTACAAGTAACATGAGTGACAAAAAACATCAAAGCAAGATTTACGTCATTCCAGATTGTACAAATAAAATGTAAAACTAAAGACATTAATTCAATGTCTTTTTAAAGCATCTAATGTAACTAAAATAATGTATTTATGTCTAAATATAATATTTATTGTAAACTTACAAACAGAGTTTTAATGATAGATACAGAGTTGCTACTGTTATTTTTTTATTGAACCCCAATTGTGTCATTGTAAATGTTTTCTATAGAACAGTGGCAGCATATATATCGTTCCTAGTGCCGATAAAGCATTTTTTAGAGATGATGCTGTTCTATACTTTTTAGAAGATATCAAATATTATGAGACTATTTTTACTGATGGTACTGTTAGCAAAATAAAAAGGGAAAGGCTGAAATTAAAGGATGAGGTAATAACATGTACATTCCCAAATTTCCCTTTATACTTGTATTACAACAATAAAAAATATGTTAACTGTGTTTTATTTTGCTCTTAAAATTATATATAGGTTCAATTAAAAAAAATTTGTTACAAAATTGTACTCATCAAATTTCAGCATTTAACAAACCTTTTCGAATTTGGTCATGCCTACCTAATTTGTATTTTATATAGATTTTTATTATTTTGACAAAATTATGTATAATTCTCATAAAAAGCCTTGTATTTTGAACACCGTAAACAGTACTAGTGCCCATGCGGTTAATTATAAAAGCTCAATTAGCGTTCGTTTTTTGGGATAGTCTTCATAGATCCAAGCATGCCTGTCAGATTTTAAACAGCTCAAAAACAAGTCACTTACTTATATTCGCTGGAAATGCAGACGGATTCTCGAACCTTCATACATAGTCTATAAAGCGGAACACTTATATTTTACATGGACACAGAGCGGACCCATTGGTGTAAGATACATATCCACTTTTTAGTTGTCAAAAATAATTTTAATGATAATTCTGATTACGGACATCATTTTGAATGGATAACAGCCCACATTGCATAAATTAGGTTGAATACAACAAAATTACACATAGTTTACAATAAAAATGTATTTATTAAGCATCGTTCATACTAAGGGTATATAAGATAAACGGTATATCGTGAACAATATACGATATGCGACTCGCACAGATACTTAAATTCTAAAGGAAGACAATAAAAATAGGTTCACAGCTTCGAACATATATTACTAGAGCCATCACCCAAATGGACTTTGTTTTGGTAAAGGGGAAAAAATAGTGTCCAGCATTCCGATTGGTTTTTTTCGTTTTGTTTGGTATGTCAAATTGTTCGAAATTGTCAGAACTGTCATTTAATTTTTTATTTTCATTAATTTCTAGCTTTTTTTGTAGTTTATAAGTGATTTTATGTATTTTATTACTTTAGTGATACAAACTTTAACAATGGTGAGAGTTTGTGTAAGTTTTAAATATAAATACGAAAAGGCGTCGTCAAGGTCATTTTACAAGTAAAAGTAACCATTAGCGTCTCTACCATTTTTTTAAAAGAAACATAAGTACCTACGTTTTATGCAAAAGTCCGTTAAACATAAATTTAAAATAAATGTAAGTTTAGTGAATTAAATTTTAAGAACTTGTATTATGTATGAGGAATATTGTTTAAGATTTTGGACTCTACTAAAAAGTTAGACAAAATTAATCATAATTTTCAATATAAACAAGCTTTTCGTTTTTAAGTCATTTTATCATGATAATGTTAAAAGTGTTAAATCAATAATTTTTATTTTTTTGGAGGTTTCCAACTAATCCTGCCGAAAAACGCATTTGGTGAGACATATTGAGACTTACTCCAGCAAACATTTCAAATAGTGATGTTTTATGTTACAGTTATTTTGCTGGACATATGTTTATGTCAAAGACTGGTTGCGGAGCAAGAACTGGATTAATTCCAGGTGTATTGCCATTAGGATTTACTGAGGTCCCAGAAGAAGATGGATCTAAAAGGTAAAGAACCCTGCACTTTTTTGGTTGGTTAATCGTTCAACATTTTTAATTTTTCAGTGATGATCTGAACCATGAAGCCTGGCTTGCAGAAAAAGGAAATGCAGAATTGGAAAATATATAAGTAACTAAGTACCTTTGAATAAAACATAAATTTTATTTTCAAATACCTACCTATTACTACCTATATTTTTTATAAACCACAAAAATTGAAAATAATTTTTTTTTAATATACCTATGTTCTTTAATTAAGTAGACTGCTAGTCGTTAAGAAATAAGCAAAGTCTAATGTGAGTTTTTTTATTAAAAAAGTCATTTTAGGCTTCTTTCATTTGTACTCCTAATCATTAAGAAATAATCGAAGCTTAAGACAGTTTTCTAATAAAAATGAAGCTTCACTTATTTGTTAACGACTGGCAGTGCAAATGTACCTAAGTACTTAAATATTAGCTTGATTTCTGTTTGTAGTATATAGTTTAGTAATCTATTGAATATTGTTTATGAACAATATTTTTATATTTAATAAATTATTGGAAAAAATTCTTTTGATGTAATTCTCGTACCCGTGTGTTAATAGATATCATAAATATTTCTATATTATACCTACTATTTATTTATATTTTTGATTATTAAATATAAGCTCTTTATCTTTTTTATTGCCTATTATTCCAACTTTCATTTTTCCGTTATACGCTTTCTGATGTTTGAATTAAAAAAATCTGATGTGTCCAACAAAAATAATAATAATAATAATATTAATAATAATAACTTATTATTACTAGATACCTACTTAAATAATGCAAGTTTATAAAATATGAGCATAATTTAAAGAATCATCAAATTTATTATTTATATTAATTGCAAACCCCGTAAAAATGATGCGACACTGAAAATAGTGTCTACCGGTTTCCCCACCTAAACAAACGCTGTTGAATGTGGACTCTATGAAATATACACCATGTCCCACGTAAGGCGGGCATTACAACTTTATGGAGAATAAATTAATTTGTATTTTCGCCATTTTCTGAGTATACATAATCGAATATGCTCTTTTGAATTAAAATAAAATAAACTCTGTGCAACTTCCGGTTATACCGGAAGTGACCACTAACTTCGTTATTTTAAAGGGAATACCCCATATTTTTTTTTAATTTTAGATTCAGCATGAAATTCTGTAAACAAGATACCCCATTTGCCTATTCTAGTTATAGCGGATTTGGCGTTATTCAATTTTTTTCTACATTTTTAGTCGCCGGTAGACATTTTCTTAAGGCCGCAGTATCACTGTATTTCTCATATAAGAAGCAAGGGTTCACCATTTCGGATTGCATTTAAATCCCGCTAAATGAATTAAAATAAATCTTCTACCAGCTTAAAGTATAAGGTTTGGAGAATGAAATCTCCTATTTTTTATTTGTCCTGTTTATACACTGAATTTAAAAAAAAATCATAAAAAGTGATTTTAAAACCAGAGGCTAAAAAGTAGGAGATTTCATTCTACATATTTTTCCAAGTATCCCGCCAAAATATTTCTAAATTTTATTGCGTATTTTTCAAATCTAACTGGAAATACGATTAACAAATATTTGATAAATTTATTTGTCAAATTAGAGATTTTCTATGAATTCCTGTAATTGTGTACAGTTCATGTAGTTCATCTATTTTTAAGAAGATGTCACCGTAAAAAACAGTATAGCTATTCTACTTTAGAGATGGTTTTAATAGGTAAATGATTGTTTAGAGGTACCAATTTTTGAAACAGTGATACAGGTGTATGCCGTCTTTTATTGTTTCGTGATTTTCATATATATTTGTCTCATTTGGTTCCAAATTATCGATTGATTTTGCCTGTGTATGAACAAGTGTTGACCACGTTGCCAGATTATCGATTTATACGATAATTTCACAATTCTTCCTAGGACGAATTTGATTTTAAAGTGGGTGAAATATACAATAGTGAAATGCAGGAAAGGGAAGGAACTTTATTGCATTCCGATGTAAATTAAATCCGAATGACCTGGCATCATTGTATGATACGCACGTAATATTGGCGGTCTTTGCTTTTTTCTCCTGAATGTTATTTTATCTTTATAAGGAATCTTATTTCTGAGTTAACACGTTGACTGCTATGTGTATGTACCCATGTGTATGTCCTATTAGTGCGTAATTGTTCAATATTTTAATTTATGTTAAAGACACGCAAACATGTTTCAAAAAAAAGTTATATGGATTTAAAAAATACATATTTTAAAAATATTTTTAGATATATACAGGGTGCTACATTTTTGCTTAGTATATTTTTAAAATAGAACATGTATTTTATTTCAATTTTAGAATGGTTCGGTAATACTGTATTCAACCTTAGAATAATTTAAAAAAATATTACAGGTCTGCCAAGCAATTAAATTTTTATAAAATTAGAAAATAATGCAGACCCTAAATTAAATTATCATAATTCAAAATTGTTTAATATACTGACTTATAGCACATTAAGATAACGAATAGTAGTGATAGTGCTGGATTCTTTTATAGCGAGTGTTTTGAAACATGTCTTAAAATGGTTACTTTTAAGTCAAATTACTCAATTTTTCAAAGGCAGCATTTGATATAATATTTTAGCATACAATTCCTTATAAATTTGCATATCCAACGATACCAACATGTTAGAGAATAACATATATACAGAGTGTCTCATCAGTGCGTAATTGATCGATAGCTGTTTTATTATTAGAAATAAGAAAAAAAAATAATATAAAAGTTATATGACCATATTAAAAATTATTCCTATATATACAGGGTGGTCCATAAACGAGATGTTGACCAAACCTATACATTTTTAAATCAAAACACCCTGCAGGTAGTTATACATATTTGATTGTTTTCACGTCGTCAAATAATTTTAATTGACTTTATTCATTTGCTATGTTCTATATAGAGTGTGTCAACACGCGAGGTTACAAATGCTTAAATTTTTTTCAATGGAATATTATATTAATTGGTGGCATAACATACAAGGTGTTCCATTTAGAAAATTAAGAAAATCGTGACCATTTTCACACATCCTATATACAACATAGCAAATGAATGAAATTGAAATTATTGAAACGATGTGAAAACAGTCAAATATGCACCTGCAGGGTGTTTTACTTTAAAAATGTATAGGTTTGGTCAGACAATCGTTTATGGATTATCCTGTATATTTATAAATAATTGTTAATTATGGTCATACAACTTTTATATTAATTTTTTCGTATTTCCTATTATAAAACTGCTATCGATCAATTACGCACTCATGGGACACCCTGTATATGTGTTATTGATATCGTTGGATATGTTAATTTATAAGGAATTGAATGCTTAAATAATATACAGGGTGTGGCATTTGAAAAAAATTAAATAAATTTAACTTGGAATTAGCCATATTTAAGACTTCTTTTCAAAACACACTGTAAAAAATAATCCAGTTCTATTACCACTATTCGTTAGCTTACTATCTTATTACTACATTTAAAAAAATTTAAATTATTTTAAACCTACCTAAATAATGATAATTTAATTTGGGGTCTGAATCATTCTCTAATTTCATAAAAAAATTAATTTATTGGCAACCCTGCAATATTTGTTAATAAAATTCTAGGGTTAAATACAGCATTACCAAAGCATTCAAAAACTGAAGTAAAATACAGGGATTTCTTTTTAAAAAATATACCGTTTTATTTGTCATGCAATGCTTTTTTATTAATTTGTTGTTTAATTTGTATTTAGTTATTAATATTTCAAAAATCCTTATTTTTCTTATTGATTAATCTAAAATACGTAATTTTTATTTATAATTGAAAATAGTACTGGAATTCTAAATTGACAAAAAAAGTAGAAATATGAAAACATAAATTACGACTCTACAAATGAAGTAAAATTTTATGATTAATTTCTTTTTTCTTACAAAAACATTATCTCAGTAGGTCTATGTAAGTTGATAACAAATGGAAAACTTTTTTATTATTTATTTTACGAAAAAAAGTTATTCTTCATAAAAATTTATGCATGGTCTAACAGAAAATGCAACCACCCGATAGCAAATTTTATCAGTCGGTTTTACAAGGTTTGTCAAAAAATATAATTTTGCTCTCAAGATAAAATACCTTTATTTTCGACAAACCCTGTATACGACTGATAAAATTTGATATCAGATAATTGAAATTTAGGTTTTAGACCATGCATAACTTTTTATGTAAAGTAACTTTTTTTCTAAAATTAATAGACCATGCAATTGTTTATGAAAAATAAGTTTTTTTTTTTAAATTCTTAAAAAGGTTTTCCGTATGCCGATGACGCCAACTTACATATAAATGAGATTAAATTTTTTGAAAATATTTTTTACTGATGCAGATCTAAATAAAGTATTGTTGGTAAATAAGGTACATTTTTCTTTTTTTATTTGGTTCTTTGGCTGTAAGACCTTTCGGTATATACATGGTATTCCATTGAGAATGGGAGCAACTGAAGATTAATTGATTAGAAATAAGCCGATTAAACGAAACATCCGTAGGTAAAACATTACTTGTTTCCGAAAAACAGAGTTTTAAAGTTGAAAATCAAAAATTATAAATAGCTACAGTTTTTTTATTACTCAGTTTAATTTTACTAAATTCGGCAAACGTTATTGGTGTAATAAAATACATCTATCATCAAAAAATAAGTTAAATAAGCTTTGCCAGTGGCGTACGTCATGGGCCAGTAACATCTTTTTTCCTTCTAAATTTTAGTCCACTGTCCACTTTTGATGTTTTTTAAATAAAGTTGAGTTAGTTTTTGAGATATTCGCATATATTAGAAAATTCTGTAGTTTTTAAATTTCGATTTTTTTTTTTATTAAATTTCTAAGAGTACATTATTTATTTTAAAAACATCAAAAAATTTAAAATTTTATGTCCAAATAACATTTTGGATAGTGACGTAAAATTTAAAAGGTATGCGGTATTACGTACGAATGCTGTACGCCACTGGAAAAGTTAATTAAGGTAACTAATTTTTTTGCTGATAGGTGGATAATTTGACACCAAAAACGTTTGCCAAATTTAGTAAAATTGTTGTGAGTAATAAAAAAAATAAAGCAATAAATATTTTTTGGATTTTAACACCTTAACTCGGTACCAAGAAACATTTTATCTAAGCATGATTTGTTTAGTTGTCTTATTTTTAATCAGAGAATCGTCAGTTGTTCTATATCCCATTCTTAACGAAACACTATGTATAGTATAAATGGTCCCTACGTAATGATACGAAGACCGTTGTCCTTTGTTGACTGGACACAAGAATGAACTACTAAACAGCGTTGGGTTTTTAGTAGCAACAGCTTGTACTGAAATTCAGATCGTGATTGTACCAGAACGTACTAGATTTTGCGATAAATTTCAAATGAGAACACAAACTCATTTTAAACCAAAAAATAAATAAAATGGGTATAACAAAAATATATTCTTACGTTGGTAAATAAAAAATTTAAAAAGAAACCAAAATAAACTTTATTTTAAACAAAAAAATATAAATTAAAATACGTAAAACAAAAATATATTTTTATATGGTTAAATAATAAAATTTAAAAATAAAAACAAACACTTATTTTTTATAGAAAAACAAATAAAATAAGGGTAAAAATTAAAAAATATTTGTTATGTCAATAGATTTACAATAATTAATCTATAATAGACTGTAAGTGTAGTATTCTTTTTAATAAATAATTTACCGTAATTAACAATGTTTAAATTTATTTACTAGAACATGAAAGTGTAGTCGATATTTATCAGGTTTTTAAATTTCCCGCTGGGTTATTTGTTTGATATCGATGATAGCGACACATAGTGGGCCAGATGTTAACTGCGTTCGAGCTGGTGGTTGTTAAGCATATGCTTAGGAGCGTATCTTATATCTATGTCCCTTATATGAAGACTCATACTCCCTTATCTCTTACCCCTTATTTTCAAAGTATGGGAGCACTCATTTCTCTCAAGATTCTCATCAGAAATGTCGTACGTCAATGTGGAAACGCTGTTTTAAAGGCCTCGAGGATTAAAATTCTTACGAGAATTTGAGTTCACACTGGCCCCAAGGGCCCTAAAAATACTGTTTTACGTTGACATATTATGACATTTCTCTTGAGAGGAATGACTTTTCTCGAGTTTGAAAATAGCCTCCCTGGTACAGTTCATCAAATTTCTAGAGGTGTTCGACGCCCAGACAGAGAACGCGCTACGTGTGACTAAGATAGCTATTGTACAGTCTGCTAAACAAGTTATTTTAAATAGTTTTTAATATTTTTAGGTAATTAAATTTTAAAAGTGTGGAATAGTTTAGGGATTAAATTGGTCTGATTGGACTTTCTTAGAACGTTTTTAAAAGCAGCTAAAGATAGTATGTAGAATTGAAAATAATTATTATGCCATAAAAGGTGTTTTGGAATTCCTTCAACCTTTTGAAATTGAGTCAGAAAATATAAATTTTATAGGATAGCGGAAAATACCTATAATTTTTTTGTAGGCCTTTGTAAATCGTGGAAATAGCTTATATTTTATTTCTACCTTATTAAGGAAAATGGTACCTATTATTAATAACGGTTGTTTCTGAAACATTACTAAAATTTTCGAAATTTTGTTTTTCTACAAAATAATAAACTATACTATTTAGAAAAAAATTTATTTCTCTTATAATTTTATAAAAAACAGGGGAATATTTGCATTTCTTGATCTATTAAACAAAACGATAAATTATCTCGACGAATGACACCATGTTCTAGTACGGAAGCTAGCTTTACATTTTTGTTGGTGGTTTCATGGGTTTCATATCAATTTTTTGTAATTGTAGTTTACACGTACATATACCTCTTAACACTTGTTTGCTTTATTAAAAAAGTGTGTTGTTGTGATTTACGTCGAAATAAGTCAAAAACAACTTGAAACCCCATATAAAATCAAAAAGGAGAAACGGAAAAAAATTGAGCCTGTAAATGAACACAACTCAGAAACAAAAATAGCTATCTAATAATAAAAACATAAAATTTGATTCTTGTGCAGCTTCATCTATATCATTAACTGTTTTTGGTTTTTTAATGGTTTTTCTTGGTGATGAAAATTCCGATATCTCACGGTTATCGATTCTTTTTTTCTCTCCAGAAATGCGGACGACAGTGTTTTTAGATACTCCTGTGGCTGCAGCAACACGATCATTTACATTTTTAAATGGTATTAAAGGTGAATTAAAGTTTCCTTCTCTTCTCATAAACTCTATAACATTGGCTATTATTTCGCGAGATTGACTGTTAATCACGCGGCCTCTTAATTTGCTATTAAACTCCATACTTAGGTTCTATTAAACTGTAATGAGCAAAAAACACAAACGAAAATAAAAGAAATGTTTTAGCGAAATTTACATCTGACATTTACGTCTGAATGAAATAGTGAAATACTTGATGCGCAGAGTGTACTTTCATTGCGTAAATCCGTCGGAATGCCTGTCAGTAGTGCTTTCTCTGTCTAGCCGTCGAAAGCCTCTAGAAATTTGATGAACTGTATAAAGTATCGCATTGGGAGTATCAGAAGTATCTACTGTCTACCATAGAAATTGGAAATCATAGAATACATTATTCTAGAAGATCCAGCGAAATATTTAAAATGTACTAGATTTAGATACTTTTGTCTTTTGTGGTACTAGCATTTATGAATGGTTGAAATGTACTGAATCTAGTACAATTGTACTAATAAACCCAACGCTGCTACTAAATAAATATACCGACGTGCCGAATCTAATGCAAAAGTTTTATTTTTATTCCTGTTTCATCGAAAATATTTGTCAAGGTCAAGAACTCGTTTAGTTATTATCGCGTAGTAGCTAGGGGTGATGAATTTGTTAGGTATTTTATAACAGTTACCGTTTAGAACTAATAAAATTATTACGCCATCTGTTGAACAAAAGAACTATTAAATATGGAATATTGCTCCATCTGCTGAACAAAAGGATTCTTAATTTATGACACATAAATGACATCTATCAAAATTAGTTCATGTTACGAATATTGGGGGTGGTACTGTGGTCTTAAAGTCGTCTATCTCAGGTACTATATCTATCAGATACTTAAAATTTTAACCACAGGTAGTAGATGGGATGTACTTCTTAAGAATATTTAGTTATTGGGTGTTTGCAAATTATTTTTAAAAATGAAATTTTTTAAACATAAAACACTTTTTTATTTTAAATTGAACACCCTATATATTTTTTAAATTTTAAATTATAGTGTATTTGGCGTTATTCAGTTTTTTTATAAACTTTTATATGCCGGCAGACATTTGCTTTTTTAAATTTACTTGTACATCGTTTGTTCGACTGTGTGTTTGGAAATTATTTTAAAAAATAAATATTTTAAACATGAAAAATATTCTAGTTATAGCGGATTTGGCGTTATTCTATTTTTTTCTACATTTTTAGTCGCCGGTAGACATTTTCTTAAAGTCGTCTATCTCAGGTACTACATCTATCAGATACTTAAAATTTTAACCAGAGGTAGTAGATGGGATGTACTTCTTGAGAATATTTAGTTATTCATTATTTGTTGTACGGGGTGTTTGCAAATTATTTTTAAAAATGAAATTTTTTAAACATAAAAAACTTTTTTATTTTAAAGGGAACACCCTATATATTTTTTAAATTTAGGATTCAGCATGAAATTCTGTAAACAATGATACCATATTTGCCTATTCTAATTATAGCGGATTTGGCGTTATTCATTTTTTTTTTAATTTTTAGTCGTCGCGCCGGTAGGCATTTTCTTAAAGTCGACTGTCTCAGGTACTATTTCTGTTGGATACTTGAAATTTTAGCCACAAGTAGTAGATGGGATGTACTTTTAAAAACATTTACAGTTTTCTGCAACAAAATATGTCGTTTAAAAAGTTTAAATTTTTTTAATGATAAGGTACATACTAACTAAAAACAATTTTTATTAAAAGCACATGGTTTAAAAAAATAATTTTATCAAATGTTCAAAATGCCCCCCGTTAGTTTCTTAACATTTTAACAATCTTTTTTCAACATGATTAGTTGTTGCTTTACGAATCATTTCACCATCTTACTCGTTAAAGGCATTCCGAACTCTTTGCTCTAATTCTTCTTTAGTATTAATTTGGGTAGAGTACACTAAATTTTTAATATGACCCCATAAAAAAAATCAACAGGAGTTAGATCTGGCGATCTTGCAGGCCAAAGCCAAGGACCATTTGGACCTATCCATCGGTCTTCAAAGAGTGCTGTAATTTCTTGATTTACATAGTATGTTGAATGTGCTGGGGCACCATCCAACTGGTACCAAAAATTATTATTTGGTAGCTGGTTTAAAATGTCAGCAACTACTTCTCTAAGAATTCTAATGTATCTTTCTGAGGTCAGTCTTTCATTATAAATGTAATAAAAAGCTCTTCCAAAACCGATCACTGCAAACACATTAAAACTAAATTCGTACTGAAATTGTGCTTCACGATAAAAATGTGGATTTTCGTTTGCCCAGAAATGACATTGCTTGCGATTGATGATCCCTTTACGTGTAAATTTCGACTCGTCTGACCACAAAATTTTGTTTAAAATCTCGGGATCTTCTTGAATTCGTACCAGTAACCATTCGCATAATTCAGTTCGTCTTATTTGATCACCATCTCGCAACTCATGAACTTTTCTTTGTGCATAGGGATGCCATTTATTTAGTGCTAAAATTCGTTGTATTGACCCTCGACTAATATTTAAATTATCTTGAGCCATTCTAATGGAGGCGTGAGGATACGCAGTAAAATACCCTAATACGTTAATTACATTAACTTCTTCATCTCGGACATAATGTTGACGGTTTCTTCCCAGGTTTTGTTTAAAATTATTCAAAAAGTTAGCTTCGCTTCTATCAAATTTCTGTCTGTTCATTGGTGGTAAATAAGGGTATCGTTCATTAAACATGCGGCAGGTTCTACTTTTGATTCGATTACATTCTCCATGAATGTAAAATAAATTAAGAATATCTTGGTTGGTATATTCTTCAATATTTTCCATATTTTGAACGCAAAAAATACACAACTTAAATACATAGAAATATGACAATTCAGTTTGTTGACAGATTGTTGTTTAGCATATTTCCACGGCATACTAAGATAAAAAATTAAAATGTAAAACTATACTATATTATGTATGTGCATGCGTAAAATTTAAATTTAAATTTTCTTAAAATTGGCGAGATATAATTATAGGGAATTAATAGTGCAAATGAAGATCAATGAAGAATAATTTTCTGAACAAAATGAAATAAAAATATACAGGATTTTCCATTTAAAATAAAAACATTTTTCATGTTTAAAATATTTATTTTTTAAAATAATTTCCAAACACACAGTCGAACAAACGATGTACAAGTAAATTTAAAAAAGCAAATGTCTGCCGGCATATAAAAGTTTATAAAAAACTGAATAACGCCAAATACACTATAATTTAAAATTTAAAAAATATATAGGGTGTTCAATTTAAAATAAAAAAGTGTTTTATGTTTAAAAAATTTCATTTTTAAAAATAATTTGCAAACACCCAATAACTAAATATTCTTAAGAAGTACATCCCATCTACTACCTGTGGTTAAAATTTTAAGTATCTGATAGATATAGTACCTGAGATAGACGACTTTAAGAAAATGTCTACCGGCGACTAAAAATGTAGAAAAAAATTGAATAACGCCAAATCCGCTATAACTAGAATAGGCAAATGGGGTATCGTTGTTTACAGAATTTCATGCTGAATCTAAAATTAAAAAAAAATATAGGGTATTCCCTTTAAAATAACGAAGTTAGTGGTCACTTCCGGTATAACCGGAAGTTGCACAGAGTTCATTTTATTTTAATTCAAAAGAGCATATTCGATTATGTATACTCAGAAAATGGCGAAAATACAAATTAATTTATTCTCCATAAAGTTGTAATGCCCGCCTTACGTGGGACACGGTGTATATGCTCGAAGGTTCACAGCCGCGCGATATGTTGTGCAATTGCGCGATATGCAGCTCTCAATATTCTGGAAAAACAGAAATGGGCGGTTCTCGTGTAACTGTGATTTTTACAAATTAAATTTTTCTAAAATTAAAAATGTTTTAAAACGTATATTTCACGCGTTTTTGTTTTCTATTTATGCACAAAAATAAGCCTGTAAAGTGATTATACTACAGCTACAACACACCGAAAATTGTGACAAAATTTTAAAATTTTAATGCCACGGTACTGACATTATTTCCACGGTACTGACATATAAATTACTTTTTTTTTTACCAATCGAAAATTTGTTATAAAATTGCAATAAAATTTAATGCAGTTTGCATTAGATTGTAGTTATAACAGGTAAATTTTATATTAAAAAATGAATTTTGATAGAAATGTATAAATTTAACTTTAAAAATGAGAATTGGAGATGCCACGGTACTGACATTTCGAGTATATTTATATGCAGCTTAAAAAAAAATTACGAAGGTTTATGATCTAATTCATAATATCGGTTGTAAAATACCTCTAAATTTTTAATATTAATAACTTTTTGATGAGGAAAACTTATGCTAAACGATAAATAAAACACCGGACATAAAAAATCACAGTTATCCGAGAATCACCCAAATATGCAATTTATTTTGTGGAAGGTTTTCAAAAATAACATTTTAGTTTTTAATTGAATTTATCAAAATAACTTTTCTTTTTGCACATATGAAAAGTCTTGTCAGTGGCGGCTCGTCACCAAGATATTGGGTGTTTATAATGACAGAATATGGGTCTCACTACAGTTGTAGATAAAAAACTTTCAGTGTGACCTATATTCTGTCATTGTGAACCCAAATAATTTTCTCACAAGCCGCCACTGATACGGATACACACTATGCGTATTCGGTAGAAACGTATTCGGTAGATGCGGATTTCGGTTACGTATTTTCGGAAAATCGAGAACACGTTGTTTTAAATTGGAGCGTTCACATAAATACGTAGAATACGCAACTACGTAGCATGCTGCCGGAAATATGCACCTACGCATGCACGTGCCGAGATCTGTCTATCGGAATTTGGAAAAAATGATATGAGACAAGTTATTTCCTCAGAGAACGTTCACACTGTTCTATACAAACTGACGATCAACAAAAAATAAATACGCACAAAATCTGCACAATTTGAACGCACAATGTTAACGCACAATGTGAACACCAGTGGCGGTTCTTGACCAAAATATCAAAATATTGGAGCTTCACAATGACAGAATATAGATTTCAGTAAGTACAAAATTTAAGGTGTTTTAGAAAGCTTTTAATATACCTTTCTAAAACACAGAAAGTTTTTTACCTACATACGTTCTGAGATCTATATTCTGTCATTGTTAATCCCCAAAATATCGGTCACAGCCGCCACTGGTAAACACACAACACTCTTGCCGATAATACGCATACGTATTTTACGGATGCTAAAAATAGGCGTAGTGTGGACCCGACCTTAATACATTTTTACTTTCCTATCTATATGCAGATATAAGGAAAGTATAGGAATCATGATTTTTTTCTTCCTGGAGTTTTCGATGAATTTTTACGTTTTGAGGTCCCCTGAATCCGTTTTGACTATTTTCGCGATGATGTCTATGTAAATGTGTGTGTGTGTGTCTGTGTGTGTCTGTGTGTGTGTCTGTGTGTGTCTGTGTGTGTGTCTGTGTGTGTGTCTATGTGTGTCTGTGTGTCGCATAACTCATGAACTGATACACGGAGAAACACTAAATTTTAAATTTAAGCTTTTTTCCAGCGTCCAATGTGCTGATTAGATTTTGGGCAGTGTCGGAACATCTGGGGGGGTACTTTATGGGTGGTAATTTTTATATTTTATGAAATATATCTGTTATTTGCGTTTGGGGAAGAAAATTCTTTAAATAAAAGTTACTTCATATATTATTATCTAAAATTTTTGTTCCATACAAAATTTTCCTAAAATGGTCCGTATTCGAGAAATTTGACAAAATGTAAAAAAATATTTTTTTATAAAAATTGTGCAAACAAAAGTTGTTTGTAATATAATTCTCTATAATTTTTATTGTTTACATAATTTCTCTAAAATGAACCGTATTCGAGATATTTGAGAAAATGTGTAAATTTCGAAATTAGAAGAAAACTCAAAAACGGATAAAAAAAAACATTAAATTTTAAACTTAAGTTTTATTTCGGCCTAACGTGAAATGATTAGATTTTGGACAAAGTCGGAACATCTGCGGGGGTACTTTATGGGGGGCCGTTTTTATATTTTACGGAATATATCTGTTATTTATGTTTGGAGAAAAAAATTGTTCAAATAAAAGTTATTATCTATAATTTTTGTTTAATGTCAAAATTTCCTGAAATGGTCCGTATTCGAGAAATTTGACAAAATGTGCAAAATTCTGATTTTTATGAAAATTGTTGAAATAAAAATTGTTTGCGATAACGATTTGTAAATTTTTGTTTATACATTATTTTTCTAAAATGGACCGTTATGGAAAAATTGTAGGAAAAGTGCTAAATTTAAATTTTTCAGTATTTTCATTTTCAATAAATATCTATAGAAAAATGTTTCGAGGTAGATGTATGTGGAAAATGTATATATTTATTTTATCCTAGGAAAGTCATGTGTTGGACACATCAGATTTTTATAGAGTATATTATTACGACAAATATAATGACAATTAATAACAAAAAAAATTACAAACACAAAAAAGCTGAAACATGCGAACTATATTTATGCTTAAGCATCATTATAAAGATACAAGGAATCGTTGCATTCATCAAATTAATTTTAAACTGATTTACAACATCACTATAAATTAGGATTTTAAAGAAACCTTACATAATTTTGCCATAAAATTTTGACACACATTTCAATATTTTAAATTTGAAACAAAGAGTTTTTTAAAAAATAACAAGTAAATTATATAATACTTAAGACATGGAACGGGATCCACACTAAAAAATTATTCTTAATAAAAGCAAACAACTCTTATCACTGTCAGAAAGTACTAAAAGATTGAATATAAACAAATGTTCACACTCCTGTACCCCAAAACGTTTGAAAGAAGACTGAAATAATAGGCAAATTTATTATTATAAAACTATATATTTTGCACATCCGGTTAGCCCTATATGTATTTCTTAAAATACGTTAGTTCAAAATAAAATATTTTAAAATTTCAAATTCTTATTTTTGGTCAGAAAAATGCTAAGTGTGCGGTTCAAAGCTGGACTGGGTACTAATTAAATTAAATCTTTTTCTTATATGTATTTTATTTTATAAGTTAGTTACAGTCATAAATTCATTTAAAATTAGTTATTTTGTCTTGATAACCTAAAATATATTTTTTAAATATTTATATTTTTGTTAGTGGGTCATAAAAAATTATACTGTACAACTCTGATTAGTACGAAAATAATTAACGTTGATATTATCTTCATTATATTGTTAATTTTTAAAAGTAATACTGTTATTTACTTCATACTTATCAGATATTCAAAATTTTGTTATACCTGATGCAGTTTTTAAGGTGGAAAGATGAGGCCAAATTTAAGTAAACCGCACCTGGATTTTAGTTGTTTTCTCTTGCAATATCGACGAAATCTATCTGTCAAATTTAAAATTTTTATATCAAGTGGTTGTTAAATTTTGGCAAAATAAAAATTCCTACGAAATCCGTAAAACGTAACAAGAAATGCTAGACCAATTAATAATAATTTTAAATCATCTAAGTATCCCAGACCTATATTGTTAAATATGTAAATTTCAGTCTGAAATACCGTACACAAATTTGACAACATGGAAAATATTTTATCAAAATGTTAAATGACGTGTCAAGTTATTTGAAAAACACTTTATTGATCGGATAACATTAAATCAAATAATGAGCACATTAATTAATTTTTATCAAAAATATATATTAAAATATAATAGTTATGTCCATCAACAAGCGATTTAATATTCCGACGGTTAAATTTAGTTTTAATTTTTAGTAAATAAAATAATATAAAGTAGATTTTAAAAGCCTAAAGTAGAATTAAAAGTTGGCACATATATATTTTTTGTTTAGAAATGGGCTATTTTTAAATAAAAACTGTTTATTGTGGATTTTGTTCATTTTTACAATAGTTTGGACTTCGTCGGTAATACATTTAAAATTGCACTTTGCTCATCTTCCTTGTAAGATGGAGTGTCGCTGCCTTTCAAATTCATAATCGATCTTAAATGAATCGTTAAATTATTAAGCATCGGCAAAACTAAAGTAATTGTTTAACAGATCAAACTTCAAAATGACTATATAAAAAGTATGACGTTTCCATGGTTACGAATTGTATTGAGTTTTTCGCCTTGACCTAACTCGGCCAAAAATTTTTTAAGCCGTATACGAGGTTTGTCAAAAAATATGATTTTTGCTTTTATGACAAACCTTGTATACGACTGATAAAATTTGATATCCGATTGTTGTGTTTTAGATTTTAGACCATGCTCGAGATTTTATGAACTTACGTAGACAGTTGGTGGCATATGAAAAACTTTTTTATTATTAATATTAGGAAAAATAGTTACTCTTTATAAAAAGTTACTGTTTGAGTCGATGCTTTATATTTGCCTTTCGTAGTGGACTGTATCTTAAACCCAGATGGAATAAAACACCGCTTCAATTTTACCTTTTATAATGGTCAAAGATCAAGAACAGAATTATTGGATTGTCTATTTTGAGTGATTAACGGATTTCAATTCTATTTTATTTTGTTTCGTTTCCCTAGTATTCTCGCCTAGGCGTATCAAAAGGTAGGTTTTGCAGTGCTTTTCAAAAGTTACTCTTTATAAAAATTTAAGCATCATATAAAACCTAAAATACAACCAGCAGATATTAAATTTTTTTAATCGTATACAAGGTTTGTCTAAAATAAAGGTACTTTACTCTTCAACAAAAATAATATTTTTTGACAAACCTCGTATACGGCTTGAAAAAAATAAATATCTCATTTTAAGTTTTGAACCATGCAAAACTTTTTATTAAGAGTACGTTTTTTCACAAAAAAATTTTCCATATGGTTCCAACTTGGTGAGACATATGGTATATATATTTTTTAATAAAAAGAAAAAATAACACTTTACGTGACTGAAATTAAAAATATAAAAATAGTTTTAATAGTATATTATTTAACGAGCGGTAATGCAGGTCATAACTCACGCAGATGAAGTTTGCAGCACGAGTCGCAGGCGAGTGCTGTAATTCATCAAGTGAGTTATGACCATTACTGCAAGTTGAATACTATACTTTATCTACGACTATAACAATAAATACTAAGATACAAGTATCGAGAAAGAATTATATAATTGACTAGATGATAAAAACGTTTGAATCTTTATAAAAGCTATTACCTTTGTTGCCAGATATTTCTCATTTCATTTATGAAATTATTAAGTTGTTCTGGCATAAATGTTTTTACCTTTTTAGCTATATATCTTTGATTGACGTTTAAGAAACGCACGTAATTCTCTATATTAATTCCATTATTTATGTTGAGTGTACTTCATACAAGGAGCAGAAAGACCATAGAGACGATGCTTTATATTTATTGCTAAGTTCATTAAAATATGCCAAAAGTACATTTTCTGTAAACGAGTTACACCAATCTTGAAAATTTTATAATTGTTTTTTGATTTTTCTGGTAAAATACATTCTGTATTGAATTATTATCTCTCTTATTTCTGAAGGTATACATAATAACTTATCTTCACTATCTAAATTCATCTTTTTTTAGCACTATTATTAGAAATTGATTTGAAAACGTCAAAATTATCTTGTTAAAATTTCAAATGACATTACTCCCCTCAATGTAATAATTGAGTGTTCCGCCTACTGAGAGGCGTTGACAATTTAATCATTTTAAAATCTTTTAATTATTATTTATTCCTTTCCAGTTGTTAAAAAATCTTTCTAACATTTTACGCCAATAGAAAATTTATCGACATTAAAATTTCCAAGAATTTACTGCGCACACTATTTATATACCGAATTATCGTAGGAGTCCAGCGTGAGTTTTAATAACTCACTATTATAACTCACGCTATTTGTTTATTGATACTATTAATTGCTCAAAAGCACTTGAATAATTAGTATTTAAATTAATAGGAGTAGATAAAAATATTTTAAGAAATTAGTAAGATTTTATGGTATAAGGTGTTCAAAATTGTTGCAATTTTCATTAATACACATGTTAAAATCTTCTGAACAGTTAACCTCTACAAACTTGTAATATTGTATGTCGATTAATAGCAGCAACACTGGCACATATATTATTATAAAGGTCGGTCATATACTCTATTGGTCAATTAAAGAACATTCCCTTGTGAAATTCAAGGAAAGATAGGATGAAACAAGAAACTGCAGAGTTGCCAGGGAGCTCCTAAGTTATCCTGACAACACTGCAGCAAACAAATACTTGACTATGACTAAACAGAATCTGCGACTAGTCATTGCCAAGTACGGAAGCATCTCCATATCATGGGGCTGTCAGAATCCGCATTCTGCAGAGGGTGCGAACAAGAAGATCAGTCCATCAAACATATCCTTTACGATTGCTCGACACTCTTATTTATTAGAAGATTTGTGTTCGGCGAGTATCGGCTATCACCGTCCGATATAAAAGAAGTACCTCTTGGCGACGTTGTCAACTACATTAAATTTGTAAACTGGCTCACAAGCTAGGAGATGCCTATCATCTTAGGAAGATGCACAATGAGCCCAATGAGGCCTAAGTTCCGTGGGGGTAACCCACCCACCACACGTTACAGATACAGACAGATACTTTATTGGTCCTTGGTAAACGATACGTTTTAAATGGCCCCACAAATAAAATTCTAACGGTGTAATATCGATAGATCAAGCGGGTCACCTGAGATTCCTCTGGTACCAATTCATCTTCTTGGATCTGTTTGGTTTAGATAATTAGTGACTATGTTATGATAATGTGAGCCTGCTTCATCATGTTGGAAACACATCGTGTTTAACCGGATTGGTGAATTCTGTATCAATCCTGGTAAATCAATTTACAAAAATTGCAGGCACTAGTTGAATTTTCGTGATATATGTGTGAACCAACAATAAAACCATTTATAATGCGAAACAAAACATTTACACCAAACTTAGTCAGGAATCGGGTTTGTATCATCCATTTAGGATTCTCTTAAGATCAGTACCGAGAGTTATGCCTGTTTACTACTCCGTTATTGTGGAATCGGAATTCATTGCTCCATATAATTTGTTCTAAAAAAATTCGGATATTCCTTTAAAAGAATGGAAAATTGTGCTAAAATGTTCAGTCTACGCTCACTATCTCGAGGTCTCAAGTGATGGAGTAAATGAACTTTGTACAGACAAAAAGTGTTTCCTTATTTAATTGGCGTAGTGTTAGGTGAGAATTATTTTCTACCCTACAGCAATAATTTCATCCATTGCGGATCTTTTGCGTCGTATTGTATGTGTTTTTTAAAAGTTCCGTAATTACCTAAATTAACACATAAACTAATAAAAGTTTAACGATCAGGCAATGGTCTGCGTGGATAACGTACTCCATATAAACACACTGCTTCTAAGGTATTTTTTCGGCACTCTCCATAGATTAAAATCATATTTAATTTTATCTCGATTTGTGTGAAAAACCATTACCGATAATAACTACTTCTGTAACTTTCGATAAACTAATATAACTTCATTGATTGAGAAATGTCAAAAATATTTGTTTCACATCTACCTGCTATTTTATTTTTATTTAAAATATTGTTAAAACTATTTTCCTATTTCAAGTCATTGAAATTTTTTTTTTTTAATGTTCAAAAATACCGTTTGTCACATTATTCCAGGGATAAAGCAGTATTGTTTACAATAAAGTACAAAAATACGATTTTAATTGTTTGGAAAAAGCAATGTCTGGACAATACACTCTCTTATTTGGCGGTATTTATTGAGTCTTAAGAAAATGCTGAAACAGGTCGATTTTTATTCCAAAGGGAACATATTTTTACAATACAGACATCTGTGATGTGCCAACCCTCTTCACTTCTTCACCTCCTTAATTTTAAATAGGAAATATGTATACCATGTGTAGTACATCATTAATTAGGTAATTTTATGGGGAGTTCAGAAATATGACTATTGCGATACTTTTAATTTTAGCGCTCTCTATCGGGATAAAAGACTAACGTATTATAAAGTGTGACACTTTATTTGAACGCTAATTTAATTACTAATTCAAATGAAGTGCACATTTTATAAAACATAATAGTTTTTTATCCCGCTCAAGGTCGCTAAAATTAAAAGTAACGCAATGATCAGTCTTACTTCTGAATCCCCACAAAATTACCTTTTTAATGATGTGCCATACATTGTACATTCCCTATTTAAAATTATAAAATTAAGGGGTTGGAAAAGTGAAAGGGAAGAGGTTGATACATGACGGATGTCTGTATTGTAAAAATACGTTTAATTTGGAATAAAAATCGATCTGTTTTAGTATTTTCTTAAAATCCAATGAATAATACCAACTAACAAGGTGAAACTGTTTTTAGTGGCCCACTCTGCATATCAAAAATATCTAGGTTATCGAATTAGTTCATAGAACAAAATCTGCTTAAAAATGCATTTTTACAAGTCACGCTACATATGAAAAATCATCCCATCGAAAAAAACATACAGGATTAAAATATCTTTATTTCTTACCAAAATATCCGGCGTGGGAGTTTTTATTGGTATGGGTATGGGTATGGGTATACCAAGACCACCACAACACCCACTAAACATGAAACATTACCAGTATTTTTCGTAACATTTTTAATAGATACTTTTCTTGATATATTTTTTAAAACGGTACTTAAATATTCCAAAGATGTTTAAGTTTCAACATCATATTCATTAACATCCCTCGCATATATCTACAACTGAAGATTAATATTAGTAGGAATATTTGCGTTAGCAGATACATAAAAATCTTTTATACTTCGTTTTAGTTACTTCCTCTGACAAATATTTATACGATGTTAATTTATATAACTCCCAATAATATCGTATACAGGTCAGCACAGTAATGTGTACAAGATACACATTTTTAAGATGGCTATCTTTTCTTTGCACCTTAGACCTTACCGTCTAGGAGGATTCCGTCTTGCATTCATAGATGGAGACACTGATGATCGCTTGCTACTTACCTAACCGGTGATAATGTCTTATAAGCAGTCTGTTTTGTATGGTATTCAGAATTTCATTCGAACCTCTTACTCTAACATTAAATATTAATTTAGATTAAATAATGTGTATTATCAGTATCATAGTTTTCTGAAGAAGTTTTTAATAGTATCAGAGACAACCCAGCGAGACGTGTAACTCAATGTATTTTTTTTGTTCGGTAAAAGTTGTTTGGGCGATTGTAACCAGTGTTGCCAATCTAGTACATTCTCTGAGAATCTGGTACTCTAGTACACTTGAAGCAAAATCTAGTACTTTTTCTTTTTTTAGCGTATGTTTCCATTTGACTTGTAAAATATATTGTTGGAGTCTTCCTTGTTTGTTGTGTTCGTGTTCTTTATAAACTTTTTTTTTTTTTTGTTCTTTAATGACCACACTTCACTGTTGCGTAAATGATTATGTAAAAATAGCATAGGAGAGAAAAATGGATTGTCGCTAACTTTTAAGTCTTACCTTGTATAAATAAAATAGTTTTTCGCAAATTTGTTTCCTTGGATGAGTCCCGGCCGGGAACAGTAAAAGTCCTTTGAAATGTGTGTCACAAGTCACCTCCGTGGTTATGTTTGATTTTTTAATGAGTCCGCCAAAGACCGCGTATTGGTTTATAAATTTCATGACTTGAAAACTAAATTGGCACTGACTGGAAGCAGCTAGAGTACTTTTTCGACGGTTAACATAGGAAAAAATTTAAAAGATAAAATTCACTATTAATACAAAATGAAAGGCATACAGAGTAATCCTTTGACCGAATTGGCTAAATAATAATAAATAACTAGAATTAAGATACAATATAAAATAAAGAAATTGGTATGACATTATGCCATTATTTTAATATAAATTAAAGAAAACGACAATACACCATTCATTTCATTTAATGTTCCCAAAAAAATAAGTATATTTAAAATTATTAAATATGTTACAAATTGGACGAAACACTTCACAATTCAAAAAATTTGGTACATTTTATTGAATCTGGTACATTTTTATGGAATCTGGTACATTTTTTAGACAAATTTAATACATTACAAAAAAATATTCTGGCAACACTGATTGTAACCACAACCAGTCTATGATGGCGCTACTAGTAAATAGCGGGAAAATTAAAAATGCTTTAGGGCGGAAAATTCATACATGGATTTAGAAATAGTTTTTCCATACAAATTTACAGGAGAAACAAAAACTATTGTTTCACTGTATATTAAAAAATATAAAAGCTTTCAATAACATCAAATGTTTTATCATATAAATAAACATTTTAATAAAGGAAGTTTTAATCAGTTTAATATAAGCAAAGAATATAGTTTTTATTACTCTTGTAAATTTCGCTAAAAAAACTTGAAAATTGTATTGATTATTAAATATTTAAACTTGGAAAAATATTACACCAAACTCTTTTTTTATAAATTATATTTTTGTGAGGTACAGAAAAACAAACTACAACTGCTATGTTTAGAAAGTACCTCGTATCATTTTGTGATAAATTACAGAGAAAGTCACAGTTGTTATATATTCATAATATATTTAAAAAATATAAAGTATAAATAAAAGTATAGAGTATATCGATACCTCTTTGCCAGACTATCATAAGTGCCATTTGAACAAATGTCGCTTACGTTAGTCTGGCAAAAAGGTATCAATATGTTATGACTGTTTATTTTAATAGAAACCATGGAAACGAAACAAACACACACATAGACTCACACAAATGTATAAGGCCCCAGTCGAGTAATTTCCCATCCTGCAAACTGGATCGAAAACCTGATAGACCCATTCCGTACACCCCCCTGCTAACTCCTCTTAGGGTCATCAAGATCAATAGATTTATATGCCATGCCTTCTAAAAGAGAATGAAAGATGATATACTATCATAATTTTACCAGGACGTTGCTGAAGGCTTACTCCTGTTATGTCGTCTGTTTGTATATCTTGAGCGTGTGCATTCCTGTTGTGTTCCCAGTCATGTAAAAGTTTTCCGAGTCTCCTAATTTGGTCATTAGGTGGACCTTCTCCAACTAGTCGTCTAATCTATTCGATCTGCTCTGCAGCAGGAGGTACTTTTCAAACATAGCAAATAATAATATTAATAATAATATTAATAATAAACACTATTTAAAGATGAATACATTTTTGTATTTTTTTGTCGTTGTCCCTTACCAGGGTATACCTATTTTCCAAACTCCTTTAAATATAGATTACCTTACAATGTTTGAATATAACATTTTACCCATAAAAAATCTAATTTCGAATTTAACTCTTTTTTAATTTCATTTGAAACAATTGGTATATTACAATTTATTATTAAGGAAATCTAATAAAGTTATAGCAGATTCTACTTAAACTACTGGTTGTTCTGCAGGATAAATTAACTTTTCTTGAGATTGATCTCTCTCTAAAATCCAAAACCGACCCCTAAATTTATTTTCCAATGCATCTTGATTTAAAATTTTGCCCTTTTGTGATTCAATTTTTTTTCTTCGTTTAAATGACCTATTAGAGGTAGGTGTATGTAAGAAATAGCCAATCTCTAATTATTTCAAAAGTCCTTTGCCAATACTACATGTGTAGAGATTTTTTACTCAGCACACATTTTGCTTTTTTTCTTGTAGGTGGGAACTTTGTGCTGCCATTTAAGCTGTCGAGACATTCATCTACCTACTTAATGAACAAAAGTAGCTGTAACAATGGATATCTGTTTTAATTCACCTAAAATAATTATAGCCAATTTATAATACATTATTAAACACACATTATACAGTGATTTTCTTAATAAATTGGAAATTTATTACCTCTAGAAAGAAACGTGTACAAAAACGCGAGTATGGTTCCAGAAATTACTTCATGCAAAAAATAATATGCGAAAATAAACATCCACCCCAAAGAAAATTAATTAAACAACAAAATCAGACTCAAAGATATAAACTGAGCCCAAATTAAATTAATTTTAATAAAATGCACATGTTCATAACAACATTTAGTTGTCAGTTCTAATCTATACGTCGACGTCAAAAAACCAGCAACATCAGCGACCTCTAAGATTGGTGTTAGTTTCATTGGAGAGAGATAAATATATGTAAAGATCAATGTAAAAGAGAAGAAAGTCATATATGTAATTTAAATGGACCACCGAACAAATTTTCCTATTAAGTTACACGTCTCTGTTGTCTCTGATAGTATATTAAAATACAAGTTGCAGAAGTCCGCACGAATTCGAAATTTGGCCACAAGCGACAAAGGAGCGAGTGGACGAACAAATGAGTGCGAAATAGCCTTTTGCAACGTGTGTTTTACACTTTTTTTTATCGATTTTGGGGTTTATTTACAGTTTTGTTTTATGGTCGTTGTTAGTTGGGGATTTTTTTCGCAAAATATGTCAGTTGGTAACACTTAGTTAGTTACTTACCAACTGTCAGGTGGAATTAATCAGGCATTCCAAACAAATGAAACGCGGTGACAAGGTTTGGTATGTCTAAAGAGTTGCGACATCCGATGTAGTCTATCTACAATACGTGAAATCATAAATTATCGATTAAATTTAAATATTTTATGTCGAACACAATAAAAATATTATTTAAAAAATTCGTTTATACATTTTCTATAAATCGGCAGGCTTGGGACTACTATTTCAAACAAAAATAGCGTCCAATATAGAAGGCTATGTCGCAACCCCCTTTCCACTGGCAGTTATTAGTATGTTATTAGAATGTAAACTGAAATGTCACCAAAAATCGTTTATAATGAGCGTCATTCTTCAACGATTTTGCGTGCGAGAATATTACATTTTTGCATCAAAATCGAGAAAATATATTTTTCTAAACCCACATGGATATTAGATTATCTACGAAAAAGTATACTATTGCCATTAACTGAACGAATATATTTTATATCCATTTGATGAAGTGAGAACACTGCAAAAAAATTAAATTCACCAATCAGAGTTTATATATTTTGGTTACCCGAAGTCTATTATTTTTAAAATTTTAAAAAAGTGAAAATTCTGTCAAACTAATTGTCAGTATATTTTTTAGTTGTTGAACTTAAATAAACAATAAAATGACTTATTTTTGTGTAAAATCGATAAATAATAGCATTTCTATATTTATTTATACTATATAAATAATTTGTTAATTTTAATAAAACTCTATGAAATCAATTCAATTAACACGTTGAAGGACAGAGACGCAGAACAGCGTCTTTTTCTCAAGTTCTGATGTGACACAACGCTGACATGCGTCTTTTGATTGATGGTTGAAAATGACACGACGTCGTTCAGCGTTTGTTTTTACCATACGATATAATGATATCCAACTGCTACTGTCACAACGCGTTCGAACGTCAGTGATGTACTGACAAAAAAATGGATTTTTACCATTTTTTTTTTAATAGTAATAGTTAATAATGCTTAACAATTAGTTTTCTTGCAAAAACTGTACTGCTTAGATTGGTATAGTAGGCGAGTTCGGATAGTCAGGGGCTGGAGCGGGACAAATTTTAGGGTGCTTTTAAATGACATTTAAGCGTGTTAAACTGTCACTAATGGGACTAAACCGAACGCTAAAAGGGTCGTTTGGAGTTAAAAGTGTTAAAGGAGTTAAAGGAACTTGGCAGACCGAACGCAATGCTTGTATACATTTTTACTGTCCTTCCACGTGTTAAGAGTATTAAAAAAAGTCTTAAATCTGCCGGTGGATTAGTGGTAAGAGTATCTGCCTTCCATACGAGAAACGCAAGTTCGAGCCTCGGCTGGGGACTTTTAAATTAAATCTGATTAAAATTTGATTAATTGCTGTAATAACTTTGTGAACATCTCTATATACAGTAGCTTAACTAATACCATGCATATCTGAAACACCATGGTACTGCGTCCCATTTCCAAGCCAATGTAGTACACTTGCTCAATTGCTGCTTGGCTGTAAGCTCATGATTTCTTTGAGCTTCACAAGATAAAAGTTCTATCCGATGCAGTATTACATTGAAACTTTCAGTAGGTATCCTAAACCTTTCAGTGAATTTGTAGTTGTACTCTAGATGTTCATATGATACACTCTTTGAAATTATCGGTCGTCTAACTACAATTCTAATTTTATCGTCACTTGAATCTAAATCCATAATTTTCAAATAAAATATGTTACAAATAAAATCAGAGAAAATTACGTAATAATATTAGCAGTTATTTATTATTTAAAATTATTTGTTTATTTTAATTTTGAAAGATACTTTAAATAATTTTACAAATACGTATAACAAACTAATATTAAGAGTACGTTTACTAATTACTAATATTATATTACCTGTTTGCTTAATTATTAGACTAATTTAACTTGTGAAAATTTATTGCAAAATACTGTAAAAGTGTGAGTAATATGTTTTATTCTACATCTGAGGTAGGAAGATGAGCAAGCTTAGTGATATTTCTCACGTAAATTCCATTTTTTGTTTGTATTTTTACTACTCGAACCTTTCCATCCTTTCCGGGGAGTATTTCTATCACCTTAGCTAAAGGCCATTCTAAAGGTTTAGTGTTATCTTCTATTAGGAGAACTACATCACCTTCCTTTAGATTTTTAGAGGAACTGAACCATTTGGTTCTATTTTGTTAAGAGATTGAGATATTCCTTTGACCATCTTTTCCAGAATAACTGTTGCACCTGCGTGCACCGTTGCCAACGATTTAATCGGTTTTCTTTATGTTCTGAGACATCCCTTTCAGGAAACGAGACTAAGCTATTGCCTATGAGGAAATGACCTGGGGTAAGAACATTTAATTCTGTGGGATCTGAAGAGAGGGGTAACAGTGGTCTGGAGTTTAGAATCGCTTCTATTTGTGTGAGTATAGTACTGAGCTCTTCAAATGTGAAGCGTGACTCTCCCACTAAACGTCTTAAGTGGTATTTAGTGCTTTTTATGGAGCTTTCCCACATTCCGCAAAAGTGGGTGGAGAGTGGAGCAATAAATTTCCATTGTATTTCCTTTTGGGAAAGAAATTCCTTAATGCTTTCTTTAGTTTTGAGTTTTTTAAAAAGAGTATAGAGTTCATGCAACTGGTTGTTTGCACCTTGGAAATTAGTGGCGTTATCGCTCAAGATAGTGTGAGGGAAACCACGACGCGATATAAAGCGTTTTAAGGACAAGATAAATGCTTCTGTAGAGAGGTCCGATACTACTTCAATATGTACCGCCTTTGTCACCATGCAGACAAAAACTGCAAAATAACATTTGAGGAGGGGGGCCTTTCGTAAATGAGAGGACTTTATAAATAGTGGACCACCAAAATCCACACCTGTAATATTAAAAGGTCGTGAAGGTTGTACTCTAACTGAGGGAAGATCACTCATAATTTGCTGAAAGGGTTTAACTTTAAATTTGTGACAAATAAAACAGTTTCTGGCTATTCGTTTCACTTCTCTTAAACCACCTAATGGCCAGAATCTTAAGCGAAAATTTGAAAGAGTGGTCTGGAGCCCTGAATGTCCTAATCGGATGTGCTCATTTGTTAATAGTAAGCGAACAATTTTATTTTTAGAGGGCAGTAACATGGGGTGTTTTTGTTCAAAGGGTAAATTTGAATGTGTGAGACGTCCACCTACTCTTAGTATTCCTGAGTCATCTATGAATGGGTTTAACTGTAAAATAGCTTTGTTAGATAAGGGTTTTTGAGTTTTAAATTCTGCGAGTTCTTTTTCGAAACAATTTTCTTGCAGAATTTTTACAATAAAGTAGAGTGAAATTTTTAGTTCTTGTGGAGTGAGGGGTTCTTTTGTTTTTAGTGCACTGGGTTTTATATTGTTAACAAATCTGAGACAAAAGGCAATTACCCTCTGTAATTTGCCCCATGATGAGAATTTCAAAAATAGTGAATACCAAAAATTTTCTTTGACTATGTGCATTATTGTTTTTATCTTTTTCTTTTCAGGGATTTCAACTTCATCTGTATTCAGTTGCAAAGTGTTGATATCTGTATCATAACTGTGTAAAAATTGAGGGCCTGACCACCACAATGTAAATGTGGACAATTCATTTGGGGTTAAACCACGTGATAAACAATCAGCTGGGTTTTCTAAGGATGGCACATAATGCCATGTAGTGTTTTCAGTTAACTGCTGAATTTCCATAACACGGTTAGCTACAAATGTGTTCCACTTTGATGGATGAGAATTAATCCATGCTAAGGTGATTTTTGAGTCTGTCCAAAGATTTATACTGTGAAAACTGAGTTTTCTTTCAAAAATTTCTAATAGTTTCTGTACTAACTTAGTGAGCAATAAGGCTGCTGAGAGTTCTAATCTGGGTATTGTCAGAGGCTTAATTGGACATACACGACTCTTTGAGGCTATTAAGTGACAAGAAACATTCTTATTTTTGTAAAGAATTCTTATGTAGGCACAAGTGCCATAGGCCTTTGTACTTGCGTCTGAAAACCCATGTAATTCTATTTTAAATATTTCAGAGTTTTCTACAAAATAACGTGGAATTTTTACATTCTTCAATTGAGGAAGATTTTCATAAAATATGTTCCATTCTTTTAAGAGGGATTCATTAAGAGTACTGTTCCAATCCAGTTTGTCTATCCACAGTTTTTGCATAATTAATTTTGCAACTACCGTGACTGGTGTAACAAACCCTAAGGGATCATATATTTGAGATATTTTGGATAATACTTGTTTTTTTGTAATATTTTTAATTTGTTGCCGCTTGGGTACAGAAACTGAAAATTGATCTGTAGAGGGATTCCACAAAATTCCTAGAACTTTGTTGGGCGAGTTTTCTGAATGTAGTTCATATTGACTCTGTGAGGAGTTATCTAGAGTTTTTAAAAATTCTAAATTATTCGAGTTCCATTTATGTAACTGAAGTTGAGCTGAATTAAGTAGAGTAGAAAGTTCTGAGTACAATGACCTTAAATCATTAAGCGTATTGGCTCCACAAATTATGTCATCAACATAAGTTTGTTCTAAAAGTGCAGTGGAGGCTAATGTACAATTTGAGGTAGAAGCAAGTTCATTTAAAACTCTAGTGGCAAGGTATGGCGCAGAATTAGTACCATAGGTGACTGTTAGGAGTTCAATGCACTGCAAGGGTTCACTGGGGTCATTTCTCCATAGAATATTTTGCAAAAAAGTTTGCGAGGGGTTTATTCTTATTTTTCTATACATTTTTTGTATATCTGCTGTGAGTGCATATTTAAAACTTCTAAATCTGCACAGAATATCAAAGAGATCCGGTTGTACTGTAAATCCCTTATACATAATATCATTTAGTGAAAGATTAGAATAAGTTTTCATACCAGCATCGAATACTACACGAAGCTTTGTTGAAGAGCTTTCTTCTCGAATGACACAGTGATGAGGCATAAAGTATTTATTTTCAGAATTTTTATTTTTAAGAGTTAGCGGAATAACTCTAGCATGCCCTAGGGATATGTACTCATCAATGAAGTTTTTCACTGTTTTTTATTAACCTGTTTTCTAAATTAAAGAATCTTTTTTGAGCGAAATAAAATGAGTCTCCTAGCTTTATGTTTTCTTTGGGGCTTTTTAGAGGTAGGTTTACCTGAAATTGTCCATTTTGTAGGATCTGAGTTGTTTCTTTAAAGTTATTTTCAACGAATGTTTCTTCAGGGGATAAAATATTTTTCTGAGTGTAGGGAACATTTTCTAATTTCCAAAATCTCTCTACTAGGATTTTTAATTCTTCTGTTACATCAGAATGTTGCACGAAATGACAAATCTGATTAGAGGGTACATTATTTCTTATAATATATTGTGTTGGGATAGGACCTCCTATAACAAAGCCTAGTTTTGTGTTGACTAATGTTAAGAAATTATTTTCTAAAGGAATTATTTCACCACATAAAATATTGTAGTAAGCGTCTGCACCTATCAAGACATGTATGTCACTAGGGGTATCAAAGCTGCTATCAGCCAGCTGTATTGAGGGAGGAATTTTAATTTGAGATCTGTCGATGCGATACTGAGGAAGCTTTCTTGTGATAGAAGGAAGTACTGAACAATTTAATCTAAAATTGAATGTCTTATCTACATTAGAGTGAATTACTAGGGGTATCATTTTGTTTGCCTGTGTGACAATACCATTGACACCTGCAATTGAGATATCTTGTGTTTGGGGAGTGTAACCTAGGTTTCTAACTAAGCTCTCTGTAACTAACGAAATTGTGCTACAACTATCTAAAACTGCCTTTACTTTTAAGGGGGTGCCATACTTTGTATGAACTGTGATACATACTGTTGCTAAGAGTACTTCACCGCTAGGTACAAGTGAAGTTAAAGTAGTTTGGTCACTTGACCTGTGATTGGGGGGTTGATTATGAATATTATCATTATCTCTTTGTTCTGGAGAGGGTGATCTATATCTATTTTGTGTATGTCTCTTATTCTGAGAGTCAATTAAATGTGTATAGACTCTAGGGTTATTTCTGGGTGATAAACCTTGCCTATTGTTATAATTTCTATCACTATTTTGGGAAAACTGCCTACGACTAGACTGCGGTGAGATAATAGCATTTGTATTGTTTCTCGAGTAATGTGAGGTTTCACCATTAGGGGGGTTACATCTATTTCTAGAGTGAGTGTGTTGCCTATCGTAAGCTTGATTATGAAGGAGACTGTGGTGTTTTTGACTGCAAATCGAACATCCATGTGATTTACACTGTGCTAAAATATGTTTTGTTGCTAAACAGTTAAAACATAATTTTTGAGTTTTTACAAATATTGTTCTATCATTGTGTGAGAGGTTTTTAAACTGTATACATGAGTAGATAGTATGATTTTGCAAGTTACAATACAGACATTTTTTTTGAGATTCATTAGTAGTACTTTCATTATTTACATAACTTTGTACATGATGAGATACTCTTACATTTTTTGTTTTAGGTGAGTCTAAATTTAATAGACAAGGAGCAAATAAACTTTCTAATGCCAAACACCTTTTTTCTAAAAATATCAAAAATTCTTTGAGAGTTGGGAATTCATTTGGATTTTTATCAACTTTATCTAACTCATATGCTCTTCTTGTAGAGATATCTAATTTTTGCAGGAATATGAAAATAAGTATTAAATCCCATCCTTCAGGGTTAACATTAAAATTCTTAAGAGCTTCGATATTTTGGTTTATTTGTGTAATGAACTCTCTAAGTGCTTGACTTGTGGTTTTCGTTATTGGGGAAATATTTAACAATATTTGAAGGTGTGCAAAGACTGCCTGCAAATTATTATCATATCTTTCTCTTAGTGTATCTAATGCTACTTCAAAGTTATTATGGCCTAGTTGGAGATTTTCTATCAAATGCAGGGGTTCTCCTATAAGATATGATCTGAGATAAATAAGCTTTTGAACTTGTGTGAGTGTACTATTATCAGCTATCAATGTTTTAAAGATTTCGTAGAAAGATTTCCACAGTGTAATATCTCCTGCGAATTTGGGACAATTCAACTCTGGGAGCTTAACATTTGAACTACTTTTATTGTCTACCATAATTACCTTTGAAGAAGTATCCGAGATAGTATTACTAGTGCTAGGGGTGGTGGTTAATGTTTGAACTTTTGCTTTTAAAGTGGAGAGAATATTATAATACTGGGTTTCAAACACTTCTCTGTCTGATTCATTCTGTATGTTTTCATTTTCTAATTTACATTGAATCTTATTGTATTCCTCGAAGGCTTTAAAAAGAGCATTTTCGCGTGATGTGAACTGAAATATATTTGTTTCTGTGGTACCTGATCCTTTTAAGTAATTATCAATTCTAGTTAGAACTGATTTGTGTGAATCGCGCTTCTTTTTTAAGACTTCGATTTCTACATCTGATCGAGGCATTTTGAACCTTCCGATATATACAACTAACTGCTGAACAATAAGAAAAAATAACAATAGAGTATCAAATCACTGACTGGTTTAACTGTATAAACCAAGAATATTGCGTTACACAGAGATAATGTACAATTATGAGGGTTTTATCACACAAATTTACAATAAAACATTCAAAAGTGTACTTACAGAGATTTTTTACAAGTGTAAACATAAATATAAACAATCACAACTACCATGTGACTCTGACAACTAACATCCGTCTGACACTAGTGTGTCAATTCTTCTTCTTTTTGGAGACAAACTGCAATGACTGACTGTCAGTCGGAGTGATGTGATCTGTGTTGCACGGAACCACAGAACTTACTGTGGAAAGGCACTGGAACCTGAAACTGTTGGCATCACTGGTCACTGTGGTGGAAATATGGCGGGAACTTTTAGCGTCACTGAGGCGGGAATATGGCGGGAACTTTTAGCGTCAGTGAGGCGGGAATTTTTTTTCCTGTCCGAACTTGTCTGGAGCACTTAACACATTTTTCTTTCACAGAGCCGATCTTGATATTTCACTGAAACAACATCCGGCGATTGGAGGACCAATTTATGTACTGTTTTTATACATAATGTTAAGAGAAGCAATCTCAAATATAAGCTATGAGAGATAATGTGAACTGTATATTTTTTGAATCCATATGTCGCTGTTTCTTTTTTAACTTTCAGTGAAATCATACACGCTCAAGTTTTTAACAACATTTAATTTCAACAACTAATCGCCATTGGCTTGAACAAACTTCAACAAAAAATAGCAGGTAAAAAGTCTTAGAAATTCCACTCGCGAACTCGCGATCACCAGCACTACGTTTCACTTTTACAGTATTAAGTTTATTGGTTTTAGATTGAATCAGAGAGAGTAGAGACCTTAGCCCTTTTCATCAGAAAGCTCAGTTGAGTTGTGTCTTATGAGTGACGAAAGAGAGAGTGTGTAAAAAATATGGCGTGAGCCGGGAAAGAAACCCCCTTCTCCTTCTTATAATTTTAAGTACCAACTTGAAGAAATAAAGATTACTAATTAAAATAAACAAAAAGGCTGTAAAGTATATGCACCCAACAATACAGCTCCAAGATATAAAAATTGCCTACCTATTGGAGAGACTATGTCTTGAACATTACCTAAAAATATTATGAAACTAAAACTAATATTTCTTACTTATAATAATAAACTTTCGCCAATATTATTAGACTAACCCCAGGTCTTAAGACATTAAATATATCCAAACAATTTAGAACAAAGTATGGCGCGATATAGTAAACGCTCCGTGTATGTGCTTAATACAGATCTTTATCGAGACTTTGGAATTCCAATAATAAAAAAAGAAATAAAAAGTTTTTGTCTATATGTTGTAATGTCTTTGGTTTTTGTGACTTATTAGCAAGAGAAGGAAGTATTTTTTTGGCATTCAGGTAAGCTGCAATAGTAAATACATACGTGCGTGTACCGAAACATAAACTTATTCTGGTTATTTAATTTTCGCCTTGATTTTTGGGGGTGACCATTACTAATACCTTGAAATAAGGAAGGTATCAGTTTTGGACACAGAGGTGTCCATTACTGAATCAAATGTTTTTAGTAATGGTCACCCCTCTTAAAAAGGGTAAACTAGGTGCGCACTGTGTAAATAAGTTCAGTTAAATTTAGCTAGATAAATATTTTATGGCTCTTATTAGACTCTTTTTAGACCGATGTTTAATTATCTACATTTACAATTTTAGATACCTAATATGGAAAAAAGATGGACTAAAAGAAGAGTGAGGAATTTCTTTGCTTACAGTGAAGATGACCTAAAAAAAGCAATAGAGGCTGTAAAAAATGGTATTTCAAAGAAGACTGCTGCTCGAATGTATAATGTTTCCCGTTCTACATTAGTAAGAAAACTATCTATGGCTTCTTTAACTATTAGAAGAATGGGTCCTGCAACGGAACTTTCCGAAATAGAAAAGAATATCATTGAAAATTGGATATTAGCCATGGCAAGAAAGGGATTTCCTGTTCATAAACAAAATCTCATTTTATCAGTTAAAAAAATACTTAAAGAAAATGGAAGAGAAACCAAGTATCTTCTAAATAAAACACCCAGTCGTTCCTGGTTTCAAGTTTTATTAAGGAGGCATCCTAAAATCAAACAGAAGCATGCTGAGTCAATAAGTAAAGCCCGAGCTGCCGTCTCCCAAGATAGAATAGAAAACTGGTTTGATGAAATCCAGTTGTATTTGCAGGAAGAAAAGTATGAAGATATTCTAAAAGATCCATCGCGAATATTTAATGGGGATGAGACTGGGTTTTTGCTTTGCCCCAAAAGTGGGAAAGTTCTTGGACCTAGGATGAATAATAAGGAAGATTTTTATGTAAGAGTGTCATCAGAGAAAGAACAAATAACAGTTATGGCTTCGTTTTCGGCTCATATTTCCATATAAAAGGGTTCCACAGTTAATTGCAGAGTCGGTTCCTAAAAAGTGGGCCTTAGGAAGGTCAGATTCAGGATGGATGACATCCGTAGTTTTTTATGAATATATTTCCAACCACTTTCTCCAATACTTAAAGGCAAACAACATTCGAAGACCAGTTCTTCTATTTATCGGTGGCCATCGCTCTCACATGACGAAAGAAGTTAGCCAACTATATGATGAAAATGGCATCATATTGGTGTCATTATTTCCCAATACGACCCACATAATGCAGCCAGCGGATGTTGCAGTGTTTAGGCCACTTAAAGCAGGTTGGACATCGGAAGTAAAAGATTGGAAGTTCAAAAATTTCCCAAAGGAAGTAGCACGTCATACTTTTGGGATATTACTAAAGTCTGTATTTGAAAAGTATACAAGTGTCAAAACTATTTAGAATGGTTTTAGGAAAAGTGGTCAGTTTCCGTTCAATAAAAATATCGTTGATTATTCGAAATGCATTCCAAATAGAGCAATTTGTGCCGAAACTGTTCAGGGAGAAATAATTTCAAATGAAAGCCAGGGAACATCATTGCAACTTCTGCAAGTCTTGGAAAGCAAGATTCAAAAAGATGAGTGTGAAATGTTCTTAAAAACTTATGTAAACAAGGATAACTGGTCCGGGGATATTAGTTATTTAAAACTTTATAATGTTTGGGCATCACTTAAACAGGAAACTGAAATAAATCAAGAATAAGCTAGACTTAATGAAGATGATCATGGATCAGGAACAGAAAAACGACACAAATCATCTGAGAAATCCCCTAAGAAACGAGATTCTTCAAAAAATGAGAACATTCATTCATCACCGGTTGCTGGCCCATCAAGGTGCTGGAAAACTCCACCAAGAAAAAATATTCTGCACTATGAGGAGATCGAAGAAAAAGTATATAATGTTCCTACACCATTCAAGAAGTGTCTTATATTTCCAAATCAAGAAGATTTTTTTTTGAAAACTCCAAAGCAGAAACGAAAAATTTTTCCTGCTGTGGTTTCTAGTGGAAGGTATAGGGAATTTTATGAGGCTTCTAAGAAAAAAAATCCAAACCAAAAAGTGAGGAAGGAAAATACGATTCCAAGTAAAAATGTTGATGAGAATAGCTCAGAATCTGACATGGAGGTTACCTATAATAATGAAGATCTTGACCTAAGCCCAGAAAATTTTAAGTTGCAGGCTGTCCAACACGTTATCGTTAGATATGAAGACAACTATTACCCAGGTAAAATTAATTTGTTGTTTTTACTATCAGTCTGTATTTTTCTTAGTTATTATTTTTAATACTTACTTTTGTTACAGAAATGGTTTTAAAACATGATCTTGAAGGCGCTAAAATTAAGACCATGATAAGTGCCGGAATTGAGGCTTGGAAATGGCCAATAAAGAAGGATGTGCTTTATTATTTTAATGAGGATATTATGTGTATCATCAACGAACCCCAGCCAAAAAATAACAGAGGTCATTTTACTGTGTTAGAGATGGAAAAATACAAATAAAGTGATTTTAAAAAAAGTGTCCATTATTGATTCACAAAGGGTCCATTACCCGTTTCCCTATGACCACTACTGGCACATTCGTCAATTTTTTACTCGTTGTAAAATAGTAACTTAATTTCTTATATTAATTAATTATAATTATAACAGTCGTAATCTGCACAAAAAAGCGCTTTAAAAAGATGTGTCAAAAAGTTATTTAGTCCTCACCCATAAGTAGTTAGCTTCGTTTGAAGTAGAAAATTGCTTAAGGGTGTCCATCACTGGGTCAATCACCCTACCAAAAAAAAACCATTGCATCTTTTACAAATGTATACAGATCTTTGCAGTTGCACAGTCTATGGTTGGCTGTTGTTTGCTGCTGTTATATTGCCATAATTCCTCTTTTTTTGTATATTGAATCAGAACTGCCACTTTTGTAAAAAGCTGGAATGTTTCCTATCTTTCCATTATAAATAAATAGTATTAGTAAAAAATATAATTTAAGCCTAATACCGCTCCTGGATTTTTCTCAATCTCTCTCTTTCACTATCTCTCTCTATATCCCCCGCGTAAATTCATTTCAAATGCTTTCAACATGATACTTGTTAGAGCTTTCATGTAAGTAAATTTAATATACCTACCACTCATATCTGGTTTATAAAACTTTTCCTGAAAATTTTAGATGGAAATCAAACTATCGTTTGAGTGCAATTTCAAATGTTTGCATGCCTGCTCACAAATTTAAATTTGGAGCTTTTAAATGGGTAAACACATACAGAATATGAAAATTTAAATAAGTATATATTGGTTTTGTCTCTTTACTTAGCCAATTACAATATTTTATCTCTTAGATTTTTAAATGACCAGGTTCTTTCGTGTTGAGAATAAAGTGTAAAAATAATAATAAACAATAATATTAAATTTAAGTTTTGAAAAATAGGTACATTATTAGTAGTACTGGTAAGCTAAAAAAAATACTATAAAAGTCAATAAACATATTACGGACACGAAAAAAAATTAAGGAATTTGAGTGACATTTTAGAATTCGAACAAAGTATGTTTTATTTTGTTATAAAAACAACATTTTTATTTTTGTTCTTGCTAGGTACAAATTAGATAGGCAATGATATGCAGATTACCACATACGCACAAATATATAAAATATTTAGAAATAAAAAAAAGAACTGTAAATTTTGGCTAATGTGAAAATGCATCATTGGTAAAATGTGCTATTTACACAAAGTGTACAGTATTCACACCCTGTATTCAATTTGTTTTGTATCGTAGTAATAGTTTGTTGAAAAAAAAAAATATATATATATATATATACAGGTAAAACGACGAAGTAACACCAAAAACTATTTAATCGTTCTCGCACCCGGAATTTTTCGCACTTAATTTGACTAAATGGCTCCTTATATATGGTTTATACATATATACATTCTAGCACCCTATATATGTATATATAATTAGTACATATATACCTTCTAGCTCCATATATATCATATTAAATAAAAGTTGACGAAAAACAAATTTGTTAGCTTGAGAATGAGTAGAACTTGATGTGTGACGTTTGCTTTTAACACGTTGGCTTCCAAGCCAAATTTCAGGATTTTGGTATGTGGTAAGTTTGGTTTGAGTGACTTCTATACCGTGTGTCACCGTTGATATTGAGCATTTTTTTTGCAATCAATTTTAAAAATGTATAGTTTCAATTTAAAGAAATTTAAACTAAAGAACCGATACTGGAATAGTGGAAATTGCCAATGATATACATAAGTATGTAAACATCTAAAAATCGTAGTTTAGTTTGATATGAATTAATGATAGTTACTGTTATATTTATACATTTATTTTAACAAAACAAATACAATGTACAAACGTTAAGGGCATCTGTAATCTGTAACGTGTGGAGGGTGGGTTACCTCCACAACACTTAGGCCTTATTAGGCCCATTGTGCATCCTCCTAAGATGATAGGCACCTCCTAGCTCGTGAGCCAGCCTACAGATTTAATATAGTTGACAACTTCGCCAAGAGGTGCTTCTGATATATCGGCCGGGTTAGCCGATACTCGCCGAACACAAATCTTCTAATAAATGAGAGCGTCAAGCAATCGTAAAGAATATGTTCGATGGTCTCATCTTCTTGCTCGCGTCCTCTGCAGAGTACAGATCCTGACAGCCCCATGATATGGAGATGCTTCCGTAATTGGCAGAGTTCAGTTTTGGG